>CAJNIZ010044425.1:9487-42356 GCA_905231905.1 Symbiodinium pilosum
TTGGGTTTAGGGTTTAGGGATTTGGGTTTAGGGTTTCGGGTTTAGGGATTTGGGTTTAGGGTTTAGGGTTTAGGGATTTGGATTTAGGGTTTAGGGTTTAGGGATTTGGGTTTGGGGTTTAGGGTTCCGGTCTTGGGGCATGGGGCATGGGGTTTAAGGCCTATTTTGGGGGGGATCCTTTAGTCTGATTTAGGGTTCCGAGTTTAGGGTATATATGGGGGTCTCCCACAGATGGAGGCACTTTTGGGGGGGGTCCTTACCATTTAAGGACTATAGTATTTTGGGGACCACATAGGGTTTGTGGCTTTTTTGTTTTTCATATGCAGAGCTCCCTGCCCCCCCCCTCAGCGCAAGCATGAAGCTTTCGAATTTTCCCTATGCAGCTGCCAGGACCTCAGCTTTTGGGACACATCCTCGGTGACCAGCATGAGCCACATGTTCGCGACTGCTCGTGCATTCAACACTGCGGTGAACGACTGGAATACTTCGCGGGTGTCCGACATGACGCTGGGAATCGTCACGGATGAATATTTTCATAGATATGCAGTCCCTTTCGGGGGGTTCCATAGTACAGACTATAGCATTGCGGGGGATAGATGAGGGGGGCACTTTTTTTTGAAGCCCCCAAATGTCTTGCATCTTGCTGCAACCGTTCAGTCTTTACGCGGTTAGATACCAGTCATGGAGGGAGCTCTCAAAGCAGTATTCTGCCTGTAGAATCAGCATCAGATACTTCTAGTCAGGCATGTACCTCAGCCAGAAGGAGCGGTGCTACATATATAACATGATATAACGAGGTAACAGGGACCCAAAAGCTACGCCTTTTGGCCAGATAGCCCACGTCTTAGGGGTTTAAAGGTGAGGTTATCAAAACAACCTCTGCGTAATCCTATGCAAGAACCTCCCACTATGTCCTTGTAATACTCACATATCCCTAAGGTCTCCAAGGGCCCTGATGTTGTGAATACCCCAAATCAGTCCTGTTTCGTTTTGTTGAGGTCAAGACCCTTCGGGCTTTCGAAATACTGAGCACTGTCACTTTGGGGGTTGGGGTTTGGGATTTGACATGCAGAGGCTCTAACAACCAGCGTAGCAGCCAGCTGGCCCCTTAACTCAAGTTTATGTAGAAGCCTGAATGACTACCAAGAATATTCCCTCAGAACCTCTATGAAACTATAACGTGAGCTACACCGGAGCCCAATTCAGGCGCCCGCAACCCTAAACCTTCAAACCGCAACTTTCAACCCTAAACCCTCTCTCTACCACGGAATTCTGAATCCCAAAGCCCTGGATCTTTGCCACGCAGAAAATCACCCCTCACCCCTCCAGGCCCTTTAAAGACTACACAGTCCTTCTGTGGATGGAGAAAGCAGTTTAGGGTTTAGGATTTAGGGTTTAGGGTCTTCAAAATGTAGTATCCCCAAAGCACTGTTAAAACCAGAACTGGGACTCTGTAGGGTGTTGCAAGATTTTTTTCTCCATTCACAGTTTCAAAACACTAAGCCTTAAACCCTTACAACCTAAACCTTAATTTCGGCAAGGAGTTGCCTCTTCTGCGGAGCCTCGGCCTTCAACCGGCCCCTGAGTGGATGGAACACGACTTCTGTCACGAGGATGTGCCTGGGCCTATGGAGTAAAGGGTTTATGGTTCAAGGTTTAGGGCTTGGGGTTTAAGGTTTAGAGTTTAAGGTTCAGGGTTTAAGGTAGAGCATTGTTGTGGATTCTGCTGACAAAAATCCTGCATGACCTTTGTACATTATGAAGTTGAGAAGTACCATACTTCCCAAGGTTCAGGGTACTTCGGGTCGTGCAGGATTTTGTATCTAGCGCAGGGTGCTAAAGCAAAAGCGCTGTGTTCCATATGATGTCTATACAGGGCTAAAACGAGTGAGGTGTATACATGCATATTTGCAAGCCTATCTATATCTAGCTTTGAGGGGTTGTCGGGCCCTGCTATGATTTTGGATTTACTTGGCACCCTTTCCGCAATCAACTCGAGCTGCGACTTTGCCACTAGCACGGGAGAAAATGGCTTTCCGGATGCAGGAAAGACTGCGGCGCCGCCTGTCCAGCTTCTTTTGCCAGAAGCTCCAAAAGCAGATCCATTTGTTCCTTCCTATTTGCTGCCACAGAGAAGATGCCCATCTGGATGCACGTTCGCCAAGAACGGCGATTCATGACCCAGTGGGCTTGGACAGATGCGTTTGAGAAGGTTTTTCTTGGAGTTGTGGATGAAGGTGAAGTACTGGCAGCCGGATTTGGCGAGACGGTCCGACAAGGTCTGTGGGAAAATCGTTTGGTGGTTACAAAACAGTTCCACCGAGATGACGACATCCAGGAGCTGCTAAAAGAAGTGTTCTTGGGGCTTCTCATCGCTTCTACTTGCAGTTTGGGATTCGGCATGAATGCTGCTGGCGAGGCGCGCCTGGTTTCAGACTATCTACCGCACACTGCGCATGATAGGCTGGTGCCAGATCTCGATTTCTTTGCCCGGCTCAAGATGGCAAGGGGAGCGCTCATGGCCGTCTCCTGCATATCTCAGATGGGCATCGTGCGTTGCGACCTAAAGCCAGACAGCTTCATGATTGGCCAGGATGACACTGTGTTTGTCATCGATTTCGGATCAGCAAGCCGTCCTGGTGAGGCGGTTCCGATGAGCTGCCAGAGCTATCGACCCGGTGATATTGTTGTATCCACAGCGTGGGACATTTACTCACTTGGAAAAGTGCTTTGCGAGGTCTTCTCGTGAGAGTGTGATTCCCCCCATGTGCTGATTGCATCATGCAGCTCATATCCGAAATAGTTCAGACTGAGCCGCGTGACCGCCCGGCTGATTTTGGAGGTGTCAATGGACGCCGTGGCCATTCAGAAAAGAGTCGAACGCGCAGCCGGATGGAGGCGCAGTGGGACTTGCAACAGCTTTCCTGTTTGGAGCCCGATGTGTCCTCAGATGATGTCACAGAAGCCATGGAGGTCGCCAAGGATGCCGGCTTTGATGTCCTGGAGGCCGCTGACAGCGTCTTGACGAAGAAGCTCCTGCTTCAAGACATTGCGGTGGCCATGAGCTCGGAGGATGCCGGCAGGGTCCAGGCACTTTGTGCCATGGCCGGGCATGCCGGGTTGCTGAGCGCACGCTTAGCGCGCTGGATGCTGCTGCAACGGCGATTTACAACAGCCGCGGTTTGAACGACTGGTCTGCAGCACTGTCAGCGGCACGTGTCTGTGGCGTTGATGATGCCGTGACAAAGTTGGCGGAAGGTGTCGGACTCATCGCTTGCCGGCAGTAAAAAGCGCAAGTTTGAAGAATCTGGGCATAAGAGGGCTCCGGGCCTAGGGTCCGAGGTAAGATTCGCCCGCTTGCCAAAGGTTTCACGTCCATTTTGTCATAAATAAGGTGTAAATAACATGTCTTCTTACACCGCCCTGCTCAAGGCATTACATCATAGCTTCGCAAGGAACAATCGCAACTTTCTCAAATTATGAAATTCAGGTTCGGCCCTGTACAAAGCAGGTTCAAACTATGGCCCCACTGGGAACTGTCAAAGGAGCATGCTACTAACGGATCACTGAGAAGTTAGCAACAACCGTCGCAACAGGACTCTAGCTGTTCTTTGTAAAGAACTGCAGAGCATTCTGCAGGCACCTATTTGTGACACTGCAGCCACAAGTCCTGGCTCAGCGACACACTTTCCCGAACAGGTCTTCGTCTTGCCAACACCCGAAGCCTCGCCAAGCATGCCCGCTGCCCCACATGATACGCTTTTCCAAGAACACCCAACCCCATACACAACGCGCGTGTGCAGGCACACACGCACTGACACGCTGACATGCAAGCTGGCGCAGATGCACATGCGGAGAGAGAAAGAGCGCGCGCACGAGAGAGCGAGAGCGAGAGAGCGAGAGAGAGAGAGAGCGAGAGAGAGAGAGAGAGCGCGAGAAAGCCAGAGGAGAGGTCGCTATTCGATATTAATGTTGTATTGATTGCTAACATGCTTGCAGGTCGCGACCTCTTTGTCAACGCCCTTTCGTTCATCTATTTCTGATCATTTCTGTGGAACATATGGTTGCGATGGTTGACAATGTGGCCACCAAGCTTTGCATCACCTTCCCATTCGGGGGGGGGGAAGTTCAGGAAGGTTGTTGAAGGGGTCTTGGGGGTGTTGTTCTGGGATTTCTTTGGTGTTGCGGTTGCGTAGCTGTTGGAGTGTGTTGGGTCTGGTTGGTGTATGGGCTAGTATCGCCGTGCAGCGTTCGTCCCACCCCTAAGTCTAAGAGGTTCTAGGTGCCCTCTCTATGACAGTAGGAATCAGTAGGACTGGCTTGGTTGGCCCTCTAGTCTTGGGTCTTGCCAGGTTCCGATCCCAGAGAACCCCTGCGCCCCCTAATCTCTATTAAGGGTTTCGCACTACTTTCTTAAGCAGCGATGGAGCGCGTCTTCCGGTGGCTTGGGGGATGGGGGGCGGGAAGGTTCAGCAAGGTTGTCCAGGGTTCTTGGGGGGTGTTGTTCCAGGATGTCTTGTTGTGTGTGTGCTTGCTGTTGCGTAGCTTTTGGTTCTTTTTGGGGTATTGTGTTGGGATGTGTTGGGTAGGGCCGTGCAGCGTCAAGTAATTAAGCCCCACCCTTAAGTCCAAGTGGTTCTAGGTGCACCCCTCTATGACGGTAAGTGTGAGTAGGACTGGCTTGGCCCTCTAGACTAGGGTTGTGTGAAGTCCCGAAACCTGACAACCCACCGCGCTCCCGCATCTCTAGGAAGGGCCCCGCACTCCCTCCCTAGCAGCGACCTCTACGTCGTCGACATCTTGGAGCGCGTCTTCCCTGACAAGTCGGGCCCTACTTAGGCTTAGTTTATGATTGCCTTTGTCCTGTTCCCCTTATCATGGCCAGCAAAGTCGAGTTCACGTCCGCTATGTTGTGAAGCTTAAGGCCAGCTTTGTAGCTGTAGGCAGACATGGCAGACGCTCATGGATGCACGCGCACGCGACCGCACACACGATCCATCCTGCGTGTACGTGCACGTCTGCTCGCTTGCATGCACCCCGCCTACTCCGCGCCCCTCGCGAGATTGAAGAACAAGAACAAGAAGAATAATTTGATGATGAGAGCATAGCCCGTCACGACAATTGCCGGCCCCTGCGGCTAGGGGTTTCAGGCCTAGGGAGTTTTATCACGCTTTTGTGTTTCTAGGGTCCAGAATGACGATGTAAACCTCTGCATCTTCATCTAGGGTTTAACCCAGACCTCTGATTAGTAAACCCCCTCCCCTTAATAGAGCTTATACTAGGGATTCTAACATTGAGGCCGTTAAAAGGAGGGCTTGCTAATCATAGGTCTACATAGGTGAGCTTTCGGAGGGGTTTGACAGGGATGCGTAGGGGTCAGCCCTTGCTAGATATCCATAGTGCAATGGAAACTCAAACTCATTTGCTGGTTTGGTACATGCTACGGATTTCACGAACCATGGCCCAACTAGGGATTGCAGGGGCTCAGCTAACATCAAAGTTAGCCCTAAACACTCAAACCCCTAAACTCCCCAAACCCTCAAAAAAACCTAAACCCCCCCAAATCCTTAAAACCCAACAAAAACTTAGACGGCTCACCTTTAAACTTCTAAACCAAAAATGCTGTGGGTTTTGTGCAGCCACTAAAGCTCCTTGTTATACACTTATCAAAGCATTCTCGTTGTTTTTCTAAACAAACATCAGGAACGAGGTCTTCGCCTTCGCGAGGCGATTTGATCAAAGTCTCAGCTCGTGGGACACCTCATCTGTCACGGACGCTGGGCACGGTTTAGGGTATAGAGTTTAGACGTTAAAGGCTTAAGAGTTCGGGGCTTTAGGGGTTGAAGGTGTAGGGCTTAGGGGTTTCAGGGTTCAAGGAGCCGCATGAGGCTTCATACGGTTGATATGAAAATTATTGCATGGACTTGCTCCATTAGAATACCAGAATTCCAAACGGAATGAGTTATGTTTGGTTTAGGTTCTGGGTGTAAAGCTCTATTGGGGACCGTCGTGTTACGTATCCGGCAATAGCTCTCTCCTTCTCATTATGTTCTCTAGCCACGCCAGCCCTAAACCCCACATCCCAAACCCTAAGCCCTAAACTCCAGACCCTAAGCCCGCAACCGTAAACCGAGTCTTTTCAAAGTTGGGCTTGCGGGCGTCGAAGTGCGGAGTCACTTCCACCCGATCTCTCTTCCAGCTGGCTTTAAGCGGGATCCGGGCTTAAGGTTTACGGCTTATATAATAATGAACTTACTGGTCGCAGGTAGGGAATACGGGAAAACTTTATGTAATGATTGCCCTTATTCGTATTAAGAACCAGTAAGCAAACCGCCACGCCTCTCCTCATGATGAATATTCCCTCTTGCAGACAATGGTAGCATATCCGGGGGCACTCATTATGACAGGGGCGGGGGATTAATGTTCGGGGGACAGGATGCATACGTTTTCTTGGACTGCAAGCGCCAATCATGTAGGTTTTTTTGGAAGCTACAGCAAAGGACATGCGAGGGATGTTCTCGTATGCGCGCGCTTTCAACCAGTCCATCAACATGTGGGACGCCCGATCCGCATGTTGGGAATCTTTGAAGGATTTCCGTTTTGAAGTCGGGAGCTGAGCCGAATTTCCCTAGCGTTCGAAACCCATCAAATCCTCCATGGCCTTGAGAATACACAGATCCCCCGGTTGCAGTATAGGATCATGCACGACTTTTGTCCATGAACAATACCACCCAAATTCGACATCAAATTCAAGACTTAAACCAGCCGTAAGCGCATTCAAGGACACATCTGGCGTCACCGACATGAGCAACATGGGACACAGTTAGTAGACCTTTCACCAAAGTTGCGCTTAGATACCTTGCGTATTCCAACAACATCTGTCCGAATTCAATGTGATCCTTCTTATGGTTAATGTTACATCCTTTTTGATATAGGGCCCCCGCCAAACAATTTAGTGTGTTCTGATTGAGGGTCTGAGCTGAATCCTAATGGTATAATCACGAGTGGTATTAGTATGAGTACTAGTATGAATATTCGTACTTGTATTCGTATTAGTAGCAGAGCATGTTTTATGTCTTAAGAAACCAATGAAGTTAGTATTTTGGCCCCCCCAAACTTGACATTATAGCTGGTACCCCAAACATTTCCCTGTCGTGAATAGTTCCCCGAAACTTGACGCAATTGCGGGTAGCCATGCGTAACCGGGTGCAACATTATAGGGGTCCCCCAGGAAGGAGACCCTCATCCTTTGAACACCCATATGGGAGCTTCTCAAAGTTGAAAGCCTTGAGGGACCCAACGATGGAATTGAGATTGTGCGGGGATAATGTGGTTATGGAAGTACAATCTTCCATGATAAGACAGACCTGCGATTAATAAACCCCTCCTTTTGAATGGCCTCATATTTGGATCCCTATCATAATCTCTATTCGCAAGGGGGGTTTATTAATCAGGGGTCTACATTCGTGAGGTCTTTCAAGCATATGTTTGTTTTTGTTTCCTGTTCAGTCCGAAGCAAGTCTCTGAAGATATGTTACTTTTATGGGTCTAGCGGGGCCATAGACTACAACACATACACTGCCACCCCATACCTTAAACCCTAAACCCTTTTCATATCTAGAGATTTTTTGCACCACTCATCTTGGTTTTTGAAGTATAGGCTGCCTGAGGCCCTAACTAGGTACTGTACACCAAGTGAGCTATAGTCTTGAATTTTTTTAGGTGGTTATATAGGGGTGCTTAGGGAAGTATTATAGCAGTTCTTAAGGGGGATTTTAGGAGATTAGACTACAGCTCAAATCTTGGGAAGCGCTGAAACCCCAAACCCAACCCCTCAGCCCTAAACCCTTTGACCTACACCCTATGCCCACAGCGGAGGCAGCATGTTCTCCTATGCTACGACTTTCAATCAACCGCTGGGTCATTGGAACGTCACCGCCGTGAAAGACATGAGTTACATGCAACTTCACTATACATTGACAATATTCTGCTTCAGGGTTCAAGGCAATACTGTATTCTTTATTGGGGGGGCTGTTAAGGAGCTGAATTACGTTACATGCATGAGGACACCCCATTATTTACTACTTACACATATTATGGAAACTTAATCTAGAGTCCTTAACAGCGACCCAGCGTTGACATAGGGTTCGAGGTTCGGGGACTGGGCAGTCTAGGTTCCTGGATACCTGAACCCCAAAAGTATGTAGAATAATGGCCTCCTGTGCTATTTTTAAAGGTTTTGGGCTATTATCTTACCTACTTTTAGAGGACGAAGTTTTTTGCTACTTGCGAGGGGGTGGGGCAGAAGGCCTTATATCCAATAGGGAATATACCCTAAATGGTACTAGGATCCGTACTATGATTTAAGGTATATTCCCTAATGAAGGAATGTTGTGCTTTCTAGAAAAACTCGCAGGCGAAGATGCTCAGAGATGTAGGGGAGAATGAGGATACATGTAAGCCGAACGTGTTGAATAGTAGTTTGGGGTTTACGGGTCAGGGGGTAGGTCTTACTGGCCTTTGGTTAGCTAGGACTGAAGGAATGGTTCCTTGTAGTAACCCTGTATAACCCATGATAGTAGGTTCCATTTTCTGTTCCATTCCTTCATTCCCAGGCAGCTTCTGATCCTAAACCCTAAACCCTAAACCTAAACCCGAGACCTCAGTTTTTCACCGTGTTCCTAAGATGGTCGGAAGCTGAGCCCAGTTTTGTTGTATTTGGGAAATAGCTACATCTTTATATTCTCTTAATTAACCTAATTCGGTTGTACTTGGGAAATAGCTACATCTAGATCATATCCTCAACTTCTAACCCAGAAGCCTTGAATGAATTGGGAAACCCTATGTAAACCCTGAACCCCAAGCCGCATGGATGTCCAAGAGGCGGTTTAGGGTGAAGGGTTTAAGCTTTGGGGTTTAGGGTTAAGATTTAGGGTTAAGGGTTTAGGGTTCGGGGTTTAGGGCTTAAGGTTAAGGGTCCGGGGTTTAGTGATTAGGGCTGGGGGTTTTAGGGGGGCTCGGGGCTCGGCTTTGGGACCCGACAATAAAAGGACTTGAAAGGGGGCATATTCCCTGAAGACATGGGGATTACATAGGCGGTATATAGGGATAGGGGGTTTAGGGTTTAGGGTTTAGGGTTGACTTTGCCCCTGAGACCTGCACGTTTCATGTTGGGTCTAGTCTGGCTTTTTACTTGGCTGACGTTGTTCTTTTGATGTACAAGCGTTGCTCAAACCACGACGGCGCCCGCCCCCCTTCCCAAAAGAAACACCCACCGAAAGCAATAAGGCCGAATAACCCTAATAGTCCTTCATGATGATCACGAGGTGGAACATGGCTTGTGAGCTTGGGCCTGAAGGTTAAAAGTAAAATTCATGTACTTCGAACTGTTCAGTTTCGAGGGGTTTACGGTACTGATAGCTCATTTATTTCTGCACCCATAAACCCCGTTATGACCCTAACTCGGCCACATGTTGGGAGATCACTACAGCTATGAATCAGTTAGAACTACCTTGAATCTCGATGTAGGCTTGCAGTGTACCCAATTTACAAAGCCTTCTTTCTCAGGGTGAGGGGCTTCTCTTCCATGAGCGCATAAGAAGGTTTAATCTGTCTCTCAGGAGTCGCAGCCTGCAAAAGAACTCAGGAAGGAACTCCCCCTAGATCGGGAAGGACCCATGAAACCTAAGCCCTAAGACCCAAATTGCTCAAAACCCTACAGCCAAAACTTCCTCTGAGATTCGTGCAGAAAATTGAGCTTTACCCCCTACATCAAATGCACCAGAGGTTCAAAATGGCAAAGTCTTTTCAGCGCTGCTTGGTTGCAACATGAGCTGTAGTCTAAACTCCATATATGACTTAGGGTTTTGGGTCTAAACTCCTTGAAGAGGGTTATATAGGGGATTACCGTAGGGGGCTATTCAGGGGGATCCTGGGAGTTTAGACTCCTAAACCCTAAACCCTATAGCTCAGATGATTTGAACTTGCTCAGCAAAAAATACTGGGCATGGGGATGGGGAAGTCCTTACACCCTAGAGGTTTTCTGGCTTGTGGCTTGAGTGTTCAGAGCTACCTAAGAATTGAGGGTTCAGATGCGTCCGCCAAACAAAAGGCATTGTTTAGGGTTTAGGGTTTTTAGGGTTCAAGGAATCATGCTGCTTCTGTTGAGCCTTAAACTAAGCTTGACGCCCTATGGCCAATGAACACAGCCCTAAACCCTTAACCCTTAACCCCGAGCCCTGGATCCCGAACCTGGAGCTGCAAACCCTGGGCTTAAATCCCCCGAACCCCGAATCTTCGACCCTACCTAGACCCCCCAAGGTAGTTCTTTTTTGGGTTTGGTGTGGTTTTTTGGTTAGGACCCTTAATAGGACTACCAAACTGTACTACATTGGAGGGTTTAGGTAAGCCCCAACTGCTCCTGACCCCAATCATGCCCAATTCCTAGACTTCCAACTCTAAACCCCAAATGCCTTAAACCCTGACCCTGAAGTCCAACCTGAGCCCAGAGCCTCAGAACATACAGTCTCCTTAAGTATGTGGAATATGGGGGATTGTCAAAATTATGGTCCCTTTTTGGGTCCCTATTATAATACGGCCCCTAATATCTAGGGTACCCCAAAAAGGACCATAATGTTGACAACCACCCATATGGATTTCCCCAAAATCAAATGCCAACCCCCCAAAGCCTAAACCCTGTATCCTATCTATTAAAGGGGGAGCATAGGTCCCATCGGCACCTGGAACACAGCCGCCGTCGAGGACATGCATGGAAGCTTGGTTGGCACAGAATTGTGCAGGGTTTAGGGGTTTTAAGGTTTAGACCCACAAATAGTTGTGTATGAGCTCCCTCCGTACTCCAAGATGGGTACAAGGAGTTTTCAACAAAAGTTTTATTTGGGTTATACTTACCCGGAACCTCCTACCAGGGCTTAGGCTCTAAGCCCTAAGCCCTACGTAATGGTATGACAAGGATCAGTGGTTTGTTTAATGTACCGTAAGGGCCTAACTAATTGTCAATATTATAGTTCCCTTACAAGGGGTCCTAGGATGTGTGTATATGTGTATATCTATATATAGATAAATATAGATAGAGAGAGGGAGGGATAGGATTTGGGGTTAGGATTAGGGTTCAGGGTTTTCTGAAATATATGTCTCAATATGATGGTTATAGAGTCCCTTGTGTAATTATGACAGAGAATACCTCAGCAAAGCCTCCAGCTGATATTGGTGATTCTCTATGCACCTGCATTACTTGTGCATGTTCTTTGGAAAGGGAAGAGGCATGAGCAGTCAAAGAGATATGTGCCCAAACTGCCCTCGGGATATTTCTGAGGCACACAGGAATCAGGATGGAGTGCATCTTGCTTTTGGAGGGATAGTGGGGGTAGTGCAGGATTTCTTCAATGCACAGTGACCGTAAACCCTAAACAGTGCATAGTGGTTTGACGATGGCCGAGGCATGTTTCAGTATGCCGCCGCCTTCAACCAACCCGTGTCGGCTTGGAACACGGCAGCTGTCAGGGACATGATCTACATGTTCCTTAGCAACATTGGGGGTTCCCAAAATTAGGGGCACCTTTGAAGGGGTTTACAGGGGTTACATCGGGGATAGATAGGTTTAGGGATTAGGGTCTAGGGTTTGCCAAAATTAGGGGTACCCTTTTTGTGTTTCATGTAATGCCCTCACCCCACCCCACCCCTACGGATGCAGACCCCTTTTCATAATGAAAATATGTCTGCATATATACACATGTATACAATGTATACATATATGTAGTTTGGGGATGTTAGGCGTGTGGGAAGGCTTATTATTCGGGGGGGATTACAAACAAGGGATTTGAATGGGAACCCCAAACAGGGAACCCCGAGAATATAGTCGGAACATATTGGGAATCTACCGACCAGGGTCCTTGTATTCTATTTTATTCCTACTATATTATTGAAGTTCCCTGTTTGGGGTTCCCATTAAAGTCCCTTTAAGAAGCGGGCATGCCTCTCAACAGTTGATGCCTCGATAATCCCTTGTATCTGTACTCTCTCTCTTTCTCTCTTCCATTTCCTTAAGATCACACGTGCTATAGTCTTAACTCCTTCAAGGGGGTTATGTAGGGATTATATAGGAGAGTGTTATAGGGGTTACTAAGAGGCATACTAGGAGTTTAGACTATGGCTCACATGAAAAGGCTGCTTTAATGACAAAATGTGGGCCTAAGAGGCAAAGGTCGCACTCCTAGATTCTCTAGAGTAGCGGAAGTCTAAGTAATTACCGGGTAATATCCGTCTGTTTCATGATATGCCCACCTAAACGGTCTGTCGGAATTTCTCCAAATAATTGCTCCCGTTTTGCGGAAGATGCTTTTAGGTGCCAAAGGCCTCAGCAATGTCAAGGGTTGTTAGTGCCTGGACTAGAGCCAAAACCGACGTAATAGGGTCCTCGGACCCTCGAGGGTTTTGGCGAAACCCTAAACCCTGGGCGTTTGCAAGGAGGAGCCTCTTCAAGCGCTCGCCGGAGATTCATCTGTGGAGTTTTTGTGTCTTCCACAACTACCCTCCCACCTCCTGAAAATAAACGCGTCCTCCACCCTAATACCACAACTGGGTCGTTGTCGAATATAGCCCTTCGTCATTATGTTAAAGCAACCCGATACGGAACATAGTTGAGGTCAGTGTCCCCCAATCATAAAGGCTTTACCAAAAGTCATGAAACATTTAATACCTGGGACCTACAGCCCGTTATTGAGAGGACCTCAAATGACAGTTGAAATCGGCTCCTGAGGTTTAGGGCTTTGAGCTTCGGGCGTAGTGTAGGTTCAAGGATGATGGTTTGCTGTCAGGCTTTGTTTTCTGGTTCCGATATAAGTTTGCCCATTCCGGAAGCCGTCAGTGAGGCAAACACCCACAGCGGAGTTTTCTCAGCATATTCCTTATTGAAAGGGACATCTCATAATCTGACCTGTACATTTTTCCTGGGTCCCAGGTAATCCCAATATTTGTCTTGTCTGAGGAGCCTCCAATCTTGGAGGGTTCAGGTTTAGGGAGGCTCATGGGGCTAAGTAAGTACTTGTACCTGGGCTTATAACCTGGGACGACCCCTATGAACCTCCAAGTAGTGTTGAATCCCAGGTTCTACAACGCCAAGTCTTTCAACCAGGACGTGGCAGCATGGAATCTCGTCCATGGACCTTTGGGGCTTGTGTCCCCAATCCCCGCAAAGCCTGGCTTAGAAACCCAAAGCCCCAACTCCTAAACCCTGAATCCTAAACCCTAGATCCTTAAAGGTCCGGCACGAACTGTTGAAAATTCTTTACTTCTTTGGGGCTTTGAACTTCAAAATAACTCGATCCCGTCCAGGGAGGCCATAGTCTCGGGGGTTTATATCAGTTTCGAAAGGCTCAAGGGTTTAGGCTTAAGGGTGTACCCCCTAAACCCTAAACCCTATACCGTAAAACCGCAAGCGTAGGGGTTGGAGGCTTGAGGTTTAGCAATTGCTGTCAGGTGCAGTACGTGCAAGGTTCAGGTAGGTTTTAAGTGTTAGGGTTTACTGGGTTTAGGGTTTACTGGGCTGCTGTAATAGGGTTTCTGAAATTCGGGATATTATCCCCTTATAATGGAGACTCAAATGGAGAAGGAAATGCACAACAAAATGGAAACTTGCTATATGTAAGGGTTTACTGGTTTGCTGTTAAGAAGCTAAAGTTACTGTAATAGCCTAGCCCTATGGTTAACTGTATACCCAGAATGTTGTAAGCTAATTTAAGTGTTTTAAGGTACTAACATGTTCTTCTGCAGTGGAAAGCAACTACTCTGGGATGTATGTGACTCGTGGTAGTCCACAGCAAACAGATTCTAACCAAACGCTTGGCCCTAAATCCTAACTTTACATCCCTAAACCCCACGCCTTAAAGCCCTAAACCCCCTTAACCCTCCCACATAGAGGTTCGGGTTTAGGGGATCAAGGAACGTCTCCTCAGTGTTGAAGCTGAATGGCATCTTCCATGGGGCCACATCCTTCGACCAGTCGCTGAGTACCTGGCAACTGACGAGTTTCGAGGCCTTGTTGCCCAAAATTCTGCGGGCTTGCAGCAACGGGGAGGGGATTAGGGTTTTTGGTTTTACGGATTCCAAACATTAGGGGTGCCAGTTTTGGGGTTTCCCATAATGAGGATGATCGTATTTTGGGATCTATATTGGGGTCCCCCTATTTTGGAAACTACATACAGCTTCGTGTGAAGGGTTTAGAGCTTCGAGGGCTTAGAGTAAACGGGTCTTCCCCAAAGTTTCAGCGATAGAAAATCAAAGACATGACGCTCAAACTTGAAGCTAAATCTTTACTTCTCAGCTCTACGCACCAAATCCCAAACTCTAAACCACCTGCCCCGGACCCTAAACCCTAAATCTCCAAACCCCAAACCATACATCGCCAAAGTATCTTCCTCACACTGAGTGCCCAAACTCCTAGAAGCTCCCTGGACCCCCACTACCTGGTACCCCACAACTATTGAGGCCATATTCCTTCTGTATTTGGGTCTAAATGGGTAGTGGGGTACCAGGTAGTGGGGGTCCTGAGAGTCCCTAGGACAAACCCTAAACCCTAAACCCTAAACCCACCAAACCCTTAAAACCGCAAACCGTCAACCCACAGCGGAGGCTCCTTTTTGAAAGAGGGTGCGTCAGTGATACAGGGGCTTTCGGCTCAGGGAACCGGCTTTAGGGTTTGGGGTTTAGAGATTTTTCGGGTTTAGGGTTTTGGGTTGGGGACTTAGGGCTTGTGTTTTAGGATTCGAATATGGGTTTTACAAAGGGATTAGGGGGTCCTGGGATGACTTGGAGAAGATCCCACTCATTGGGTTCTAATCGTTCATAGGGTGCCCTACAAGCGATATAACTTTTGACAGACCCCGAGACCCTAAATCCTGGATCGTAGATTTACACACATTTCTAATGTTGAGAGACTTGGCCCGGGAACTGGGTTTAGGGTTTAGGTGTTTCTGCACTAAACCCTGATCCCCGAGCCCTAACCCCTCTGAACCCTAAACCCTGCTTGAAGCCTCAAACCGTTAAACCTGAGCCCGGCCGTAAACCTCAAACCCTGAACCCTAAGCCCTAAAATTTAATCTCCCAGCGCCCAAGCCCTGAATCCTGGACCCTACACCTTGAACCGTAACCCCCTATTCTTGAATCTCTGAACCCTAGCGTGTCTATATCTTCAACATTGAAAACCAAGCCAACAGTTGGTGCTTCGTGAGGTAGGTCACAGAGTTCGGACCTAAACTCCCTTTATTTGCATACCTGAGTTCTAAGGGAAGCCCCAGTGAGTCTCAGCGAAGCTCACATTGCAACTTCCCTTCTTTCAGGCGGGTCCTGACAGCCTCCGTAGTCTGCTGACTGACACAAGCCTATCTCCGCGGCTTGGGTTTCAACTATTTGGAAGTTCACGAGAAGTATTGCCAGCTATAGCTGTATTCCTTGCCCCATGGTACGCCTTCTAAGTGCCCCAAGATGGTCATGATTGGGTTGTACTTACAGTCCTAATTCATGTACCCTGCACCTCTAAATACTGCCCTTGAAAAAACCCTTAAGGGTCTTCTAGGCTGGTTTTGGGGTGGAGCTGAGAGGGTCTGGAATTGAAGGTGTAGAGTGTGGGATGGAGAGTTTGGAAGGGCGGGGGGAGTTAGGCTTTAGGTGGGTCTGGTCCTTAGGAAGGCCTCTGGGGAATTCCTATACATCATCCGCTTGTCTATGACAAGTCCCGAGCCCCCAAAATCGAAACCTGACACCAGAAATCGCAAAGCTTGAAATTCTAGACCCGATCCAACAGCCTATGCCCTACATGCCGAAACCAAAGCCCTACCCTAAAACGCAAACTGCAAACCAAGTCCTTAAAGCCATGCTCCTATATAACCCCTGTAGAATCCTAGAGGTTAAGGGTGTAGGGTCCAGCTTGCATTTCATTATCTGGGTTCTCCATCTGATCATCGGTTAAAAGTTGTGGGACCATCAAAGCTCCCTATTCCTGCTATGATCGCTGTTGCCCTTTCTATGCCTATTGCCATACCTGCCCCTTTGTAGCGTCTTTGCTAGTGCCACTGCGAATACGGTGATTATGACTATGACCTTGGAACCCACTTCAGTACTCCCAGGTCCCAGAGATCATGGTTCCTATGTTATCATTATAGCACACTAACATGCCATCTTCGTTACAATGAAATACCCTAAACCCGAAGCCCTGAATCCAAAGCCCCATATCCTAAACCCTAAGACCTAAACCCTAAGCCCCAGATCCTAAACCCTAAATCCTAAACCAAAAATCCTAAACCAAGAATCCTAAGCCCCATATCCTAACCCCTAAACCCTAAACCCTTCAAGCCCTAAACGCTAAACCCTGAATCCTAAACCCCATATCCTAAACCCCATATCCAAAACCCTCAATCCTAAACCCTAAATCCTAAGCCCCATATCCTAAACCCTAAGCCCTGAATCCTAAACCCTAAACCTCGACCCAATTCAGGTGCCGTGCATTGAGGACCTGGGAGGCGTGGCGTTTGACCCGCCCGACCCTGTCGAGCCTGGCGTTCGCGGAGGGCTCCTGTCCTAGCTGTGCCTTTGCTTGGCTTAGGGGTTTAGGGGTTTAGGGGTTTTGGGGGTTTAGGGGGGTTAGGGGTTTAGGGGTCACGGGTTTAGGGGGTTAGGGGTTTGTCGGTTCAGTGTTTAGGGGTTAAGGGTTTAGGGGTTTAGGGTTTAGGGTTTAGGGGTTTAGGGTTTAGGGGTTTATCGGTTCAGGGTTTAAGGGTTAAGGGTTTAGGGTTAAGGGGTTTAGGAGTTTAAGGGTTTAGGGCTTGGGGTTTAGGGGTTTAGGGTTTGGGGTTAAGGGTTTAGGGTTTAGGGTTCAGGGCTTTAGGGTTCAGCGTTTAGGGGTTTAGGGGTTTAGTGGTTCAGGGTTTGGGGTCGAGGGCTTAGGTATTGGGAATTAGGCGCTTGGGAGTCAGGGATTTTGAGCTCAGGGTTTACGGTTTTGGGGACTAAGTTAGTATTCAGGGTTTAGGGCTTGGATTCAGGGTGTAGGGATTTAGGGTACAGGGATTCAGGGTTTAGGAGGGTTGTGCTCATCTCAAATCGTATCTTAAACCCTTCACGCTCTTAGAACAGTACGGCTAAGCCCTATAAACCCTAAACCGCACGGCGTGGCTTGCAAAATCCGGATGCTGGTTCAGCTGCCTTCGCGCGCAGGATGCGGAAAGGCCGGCGAGTGAAGCAGAAGGCCGCTTTGAAAGGCCTGCAGCCTTCGTTCCTCTTGAGGCAGTTGGGTCACACCACCATTGTGATTCAGCGCCTCTTCCAGCGACTTTTGCTGGCGTCTGCAGAACATCTTGGCAATATTCAGTCGTCCTCCATCACTCCTCACAATCCTGGCCAGGGACGACGTCCTCAGTTCACGAAACTTACGCTCTTAGGGAGTAGTCAGAATTTTCTTTTCCATTATCCCTATATAATCCTAATATTCCCCCTGCATTACTATAGCACCCTAAACCCTAAACCCTCTTATAGTACCACTATATGAGTAGTATTTTATTTGGGGATACTATGGTACCCATTATAGAGCAAGATTCTATCCTCCCTTTGGAGTATAGTATTTATAGAAAGGAATATTACCCCTAAACCCTAAACCCTAAATCCTAAGCCCTAAACCTTAAACCCTAAACCCTAAACCCTAAAACATTACTCATATGCCCTTAAAAGGAGGGCATAGGGCTAAGGAGTGCTTGGCAGGCCTAAGGCGGCAGCCGCAAGGTAGTTCACCCATTATAGGGTATAGGGATTAAATAGGGATTAGATAGGGGATATATAGGGATTATATAGGGATCCTATAGGGGTTGGGTTATATAGGGGATATATAGGGATAATGGAAAATAAAATGGAAACTACTATTTAGGGTTTGGGGTTTTAGTTTACCTACAGCCCATACAGGTGGTCAAACAGGCTGTTATTCTGCATGCTGTTGGGATTCAGGTGCGGTTGAGGGTGTAGGGGCTAATAGGGCGTAGGTGAGGGTAAAGGGGTTAAGGCTAGGGCGTAGGCTCTTTCCATACGCTACGTTGCTGCTTTGTGTGCTTTAGGGATTACTTGGAGGCCGACAGGACTTTGCAACAAGGTACTGCTTTTTAAGGAAGCCGGGGTTGACGGCTCAGGAATTCAGGGCTTAGGGTTTCCTAATTTCCCTCCAGTCCGCCTTGCAAAGGTGACTCCTGTGTTAAAAGAAGGATACGAAGAACGGCTATAATCCTAAACCCCAAACCCTAACCCCCAAACCTTAGTTGCTGAGATCGCTAGCGATTTAAAATCTGCGCGATGCGGCAGGAAATTGGATCGCTAGCGTTTGGAATAGTGCACAAAGAGCCTCGGGATCAAAGGCCCTCAGACCCAAACCTGTAAGTTCTGAGGCCTGTAAATCCTCAGCTTTTCTACTTAATCTACCAAAAGACCCGATTTCCCAGAAGCTTGGAATCCCCCATCCCGCAAATCCTCCATATCGGTGGTGGGGAACAACGGCAAGCTGGTGTTGGACATCTTCCTCGTTCAACGAGGCCTGGAGGACTTGCGAAGCTTTTAGTTGGTGCCTTTGGAGGGTCCGGGCTTGACAGACAGGATTTTTTTTTTCTCCCAGGTCCGCAAAAATTATGTGGGTCTTCTGAACAGAAGGGCTTTCCAGGGATCATTGGGGTGTGGGCAGAATCCGCTTGTGAGATCTGATTTTACTCTATGTTTGCTTCGTGAGTTGATTTCTTGGCTCTGGACGTGGTCAGTCTGTCAGTCTGTCCAGTCTTCGCGAGCCTAAGGCAGAGATTTTAGAGGACACAAAGGCCAAGCTTCAGAGTGCAGGACATACCGCAGAGAATTACTACCTTGCTTCCATGAATCTGCGTTCTGCCACTGACGCATCCCTCCGTGTCCTCAGCACGCGGGTGGGGCGCACAATGCACAAGACAGCCGGCAAGTACAAGTTCATGTGCTTAAGATGCAATTGGTCGTCAGAGTGCAGAGGGCTTTCCAGGCCGCTGGAGCATGTGGTCCATTACACGCATGCGTTCGCCGCGGCAGTGAAAGAGTACTTGCAGTAGCAGGGTTTGGACTTTGACGAGTCCAAAAAAAGAATTACAGAAGTATTGCGCGAAGGGCTCGCGAACTGCCGAGACAAGGGTCTATGCGAGGTGGTTGATGGGAAGGCGTCAAAATCATGGTGCAAATTGCAGACTTGCAGCCCCAGGCCACCACTGGCACAAAGTAGTGATGCAGAACCCGCTTGATCAACAGCTTCGGCTGAGGGCTTACTTATGATTTTAAGCTTCAAAATCGAGGGTTTACGGACATCACTTGATGCAGATCTTTTCTCTCGGGAACGCCCTGATCGACTGCGCTCACGGGGCGGCTGCGATCTTCGCATATCCCCAGCTGCCATTGACATCCTCCAGGAGGCGATGGAACTGTATGCTACGCAATGCCTTGCTGGCGCGCATCCTCTGGCGACTCACAGGCGCCGCGTCGGAGTTGATGAGACGGACCTCAGGGCCTATATTTTTCGATCTTGCAGATGACACCCGGAGATGTCATCAGCCAGCCGCAGCCGCAGAATCCGCGGCAGAAGCGGGCTCGCTGAGTGATCTCCCGGTTGCGGTCTCCACCTGATCGTTTATAATAGGGATTGGAAAGTTCAAAGTTTGGGGTTTAGCGCTTAGGGTTTAGATGGGTGTAGGGTTTAGAAAAGTTTTACTTTGCGACCTGCAGCAACTGCTTTGCTTTTGTGTCGAGTTGCAGAGTGCACGGGGCACCCGAACTTCTCGATAGATGCGAATATCATCTGTTACGTCAATGTAAAGGTGTTAGCTGCTAGCAAAGCAACCGAGCCGAAAGCTAGTCCACAACCCGTGCAGTCAAAGGTACAGCTGCTGTAGTTGCCAATCGCTGCCAGTCTGCTAATCATTTGAGCTATCGTCTAAACTCCTACTATCCCCCTAAATAAGCCTTATGGTAGTCCCCTAGTTAATCCCCCTATGTAAACCCTTTTGATGAGTTTCGACTACAGCTCATTTGGACCCCACCTACCCTGGGTACTGACCCCAAAAACCCTTGACTTGAAAACCTTGTCCTTCAAAGCCAGTCTATCAAGCATACGCCAGTCTATCAAGCATACGGGCTCAAAGAATCCCGCGGCAGGTCTATGACGACTGCTTCGTCTTCAATGGCTTTGCGGTTTAGGGCTCAAAGGGGGTGTAGGGGAAAGTTAGAATAAGTAAGACGACATTGTATTCATTGCGATTCGGGGTCATACAGCCCAAATTGCGCGATTCGCGATTTGGAGTCATTTTGTAAAGGAATTAGGAAGCGTTTCGGGGTTTACGATCCCGAACCGCAGCGTTGCGACCTTGCGATTTAAGCAACTAAGCCCCAAACCTTATAATCTTAAACCCCAAAACCCTGGTACCTACACCTTAACACCTAGCCCAATCTGTTCCCCTAAGCCTTAAACCCCAAACCCTAAACCCTATGATCCGAAACCCCAAACCCTGGTACCTGAACCCTAACACCTAATCCAATCAGTTACCCTAAACCCTAAAGCCGTGCCACTAGTCACCTGTTCGTCCAAGAGCATCCTGGCAGCCTCCAAGGTCCAGTCCTCCGCCCCCCCCCCCACCCCTTCGGGATTTCATGTGCAACAAACTGTGGTGTATTTGTTTGGGAAATCCAGTTTAGCCTCCTGATTCATGGCCAGATGTTGCAAGCCTTCTGGGAAGCTGATCGCAGAGCACCTCTCCCCATTTTTGAGCCCAATATTCCCTACGAGCTTCTGGCCTGCGATCCGGAGCCAAATTACAAGGGCAAACAAGGAGCGTTTCACGTGGATCGAAACGCTTGTATTGGGAAAAGTGCATGCAAAGCTGCGATTCCGTGTCTCAGGTCCCTTCGACCTGCCATACGGCCCGGGTAAACCTGCAGCGGCTATCCCGCCCGTGATGCAGATACAATGGAGGATATAGGCTTATGATAGACTCTCTTGCGTTTGTATAAATGCAGTTTTTTTGTAGGAATGTTCGACCGACAGTCAGCATTGCAGTGGAAAAAGATGCGGGCAGTACCCTTGAGGCACCATGCAATGCTCTTGCAATGCCTTTGCAAAATCAGCCGCGTCTATCACAGAGTGGAACTTGTTTCCTTGAACCAAGCTCACCGCTCCGCAGCCTCGTGTCCATGCAGTTGTTGTCATGGTTCATGTTGTTTTGTTGCCTGCTGCAGCTGACAGAGACTGGCCGCCGCGAAACCTTCCGGTATGACCGACATGCGGACAATCCCAATTTGGTTTGAACAGAGATGCAGAAGGGCCGCTGGTCAAAGACCAGTTATGTTCGTGTAATCCACGGTCGTGTGCGACAAAGAAGCATGTGGTAGCCTGAGTGGGGGATTGATTGGTGACCCTGCCGGATTCTGGACCAAGCCAGCACAAAGTTTAGATTAGATCCGAGTTCCGAGTTTCGACATGCGCTCGCGGTCCTCATCGCCGTGCTGGCTCTGCCTGCTCAGCTTTACGTTGCATCTTATGATTTCAATTCTCCGAAGACAAACGCTTGTAGCTAAGCATAAGGTCGGCATCATGGAGATTACACGCGGAATGTCAAAGCAAAGCTGCGGACACTGGACACCAAATAGGGACTTGGCACCATGACTGAGCAGCTGATGACGTCATCAGTTCGCCTGGCGGCCAGCGTGTCGCGTCAGACAGCGGCAGGAGCAAGGGGAAGCCCAGAAACTCGTTGTAGACCAGCCTGCCAAATGAGGGCTCGTCGCTAAAGTTGAACCTTTGCCTTGCTTTGAGAAGGAACAGCGGGGGAACCAAACGAGGGCACCAAATGCAAGCTTCGGAAATTTGGGTAGGATTGCTGCATGGATGGTAGCGGCTTGAGCTACCACTCTTGGCTTCCCGTAGCTGTAATGAGCACGCAGCTTCGGCCATGTCCACTCAAGAGTGGCTATCCCTGTAGAATTCATGAGATGTTTTGTCAGACTCCCTTATCATCACCATGGAAGTCAAAGAGGTATTCAAAATACGTATTATCCCTATGGATTTCAACGTTGTCTGCTCGAATCGCCTACCACCCCTGTGAAATGCGAGAGACGTTCTCGAGATTTGCCTAAATCCGATCATTATCTGACGCATAGTCAAGATTTCGAAGGTCTGGAACATGGAGTGCAGCATGACGCTTGATTTGAGACCCCCTTTCCTTGTCACAAGAGTCGTGCGCTGCACAAATTGCTTCTTGCTTTCTCGACTTTCACCCGCAGCGTGAAACCTCTATGTTTCGAACCTGACCGAAGGTTCCTGGAACCCTGTAGCCTAAACCCTGATAAAGCCCAACTCCCCATGCCGCTGAAAAGATCTTACATCTTGGAATTGCAGTCATGCCTGACCCAATAGACCAGATCAGTTGAGATTTTGCTTTTGTCTGTCGAAGGCTATTTGCACCAAAAACTTGCCTATTTCCCCGCATTCATTGCGGGGTTCTTGTTGTTAGATGGGGTGGTCGCCCAGCAACCACCGCGGTGTTTCTTCCGTCGCAAAAGCATTTGGGCCGCAGTCTTGTCGAAGTGAAAATCGCGTTTTCGCGCGGGACATCTTCGACAAAAAATCTACGAAACCCTGCTGCTCGAAAAAAACACGAGCCCTGGCTGGTAGAACATCCAACTTGTTGTGGTCCAAGCGGATCTCGCAGCGAGCCGGCCGCGCTCAGCTTCCAACGGACCTCGCAACGAACCGGCCGCGCTTACATTTTTCAAAAATTACGCTCTCGCGCGGAGCATCCTCGAAAAGTCGTCGATTTTCTGCTCAACTTGATCGAAAAATTGGTCGATGTCCTCGGGCTCAGGGGCTCCGTAAGGGAAATTCATGAGATTTTGTCAAGAGCATCCCTCTTCAGATTCCCCACTTTGAACTGGGTGGGATTTGCCCCCCTTATAAAGCGAAGTTTCATGTCATAAGATGCCGAGTCAACGTGGCATTATATAGTGGGCAATTTTTGCAAATGGTCAAGCACCCCCTTGCAAAAAAAAAATAGAGTGTGCGCTTATAGAATGCGGGGGCGTCGGCATGCGCAATACAACATCTGAACGCACCATTAACTTCTAATTAACATCCCCGCGCCTAAGCACCAAACTCTGATCTTAACGCAAAGCCTGAACCCAAATCTTAAACACAACCCTGGTCCCAAAAAATTCTGAGCCTCCCCCGACACCCGTTCGGGTTGAGGATTTGGAGGGTAGGATCTAAGGATTTACGGCTTGGGATTTTAGGGTTTAGGATTTCAGGATTTAGGTTGGGGGTTTGTGGTTCAGGTTCAAGATTATAGGGTTTAAGGTTTGGGACTCAAGGTTTAGGATGATAGATTAGGGTTGAGGGTTTGGAGCTTACGGGTTATAGGGCTTAGGGTCTAGGGATCCGCCCTGAGCCACTCGAGGCCCTGAAGCTTCACGATGCCCGGACGAGCTCGCGTGTGTTGGCGGCCGCTGCGCACCTGTTTCTGGGCGGCTTAGCATTTAGGATTATAGTCCCCATCAAGCAGATAGAATATGGGGTATATGGGGACCTTATCAGAATATGCCCAAAGCCATATTTTATCCCTAAACCCTGAACCCTAAATCGTAAGCCCTAAAAAAAACAAAGCCATATCCTATCTATTTAAGGGGGACTATATAGGCTGTTTTCGTGAACTAGGCTCCAGGGTGCTTCAGGGCAGGATCCAGGGGCTCAGGCTGGGGTTTGTAGAACGCGTTCTAAAACAAGGTATGGAAGTTGTTGACCAGAAGTTTAGGGTTTAGGGTTCAGGGTATATAAACCAAATGAACCGTATGAGTTGGAATCGCCAACTGGCATTTTTCAAAGGATTGGCAGGAAAACTGAGCGCGTGGGACGTGCTTAACAATGTTGCCTAGGTGACAATGGGCTTCGTTGAGCTTGGTGTCGGGTCCTGGGCTGTGACGTCCGAACAGCCCAAGGCGTCTCGAAGCTTTTGGTTTTGGTTTGCTAGAGGCCTTAAAAGTGTTGGGCGAGTATGGCACCGGGATTTCGGCTTTCCACCAGGAGTGGGGATACAGGTTTAAGGTTCAGGACAAGGCCCGGGTATGGTTTATCGAACTGTGATAAGGTGCAATGGAAGCTTGTGCGTTCAGAGTCTGGGGTTATTGCCGCAGCATCGTGTGCGTATGGTTTGGGGAAACCATAGGATTCAGTTCAGGGCTTCTTTCCAGGTTCAAGGGCCGAGTGTAGAAGCATGAATGGCCAGTGACATCATTCTGCAGCATTATTCTTATTGCTACTATTGCTATTCTTATTATTATGACTCTTGCTATGATTACTATTATCACTATTCTTACTACTATTACTATTATTATTGTTGTTCTATTATTCCGATGGCGAAAAAAGATTCCTTGTTTCACAGACATATGAGAGCACACTGCAATCCTCCAGAAGCGCAGCTCATCGTGATGTGGTTACAGACGATCGGTCGTCACAACACCAGCCAATCTTGAAGAGATTTTGGCCGTCTGTCCTCCATGCCGAGACAGGAGCTGGTGTTTCAAACGTGACCCTTATACCATCTAGCAGTGCGAAATCCTCAAAAAATTGTTGGATCGGAACAAAAATGCCAAGCCAAGCGCTCTTGGGCAGCAGCGGCGCGCCGCGGGACATATTTTAGCCACTGGAGGTGACTAACCCCTTTTATTATCAGTACTACTGTTACCATCATTATTACTAGTACTATTACTATTACTATTACTATAATTATTACTACGATGATGATTATTACAAGTCCTATTATTATGAGTAGTCGCCGTTGGCATACTTGGGGTTTGACACTGCTGGGGAGGAGGCAGATGTCTATTTCACATGTTACGGCGCCCATGCTGAGCCCGAGGCTTTGGGCTACGAGTTGAGCAATACCCTTCAAGGATTTGGGGTTTGGATGACCCCTGTATGGTTATCTTGATTTCAGACATGACGTGGGGAAGATCTGTGGCAATGCATTTCCTGAAGGATGTACAGAGTAATTCTAGCATCCAGGTCAAGCTTATGAATGCAGGAGAGGATGCGCGCCACCCTTTCATCATGTTCCCGGTCTCGCCCTGTCTTTGGTATTTCAGATGGATCAGTCCACAAGGGGCTGCCATGTAGTTTCCGCGTTTGCTTGGGGTATTGAACCCTAAACCCTGACTCTGCAGCCTAAGACCTTAACCCCAAACCCCTTAACCCTCAAACCCCTAAACCCTCAAACCCCTAAACCCTAAACCGCCTGAACCCCAAATCTCTACGCCTTCAATGGGCTTAGGGTTTAGGGGTTTAGGGTTTAGGGCCCTTCAGCCCCATACTAAGCACTGAAATCCCAACCCCGAGCCCGAAACCTGAGATTCTTACAGGTAATACTGATACTCTGGATGCTGCCACCACTCAGCAACAGTTGGATATACATGAGCTATAGTCTAAACTCCTTAAAGGGGGTTCTATATGGATTTTAAGGGACTACGAATTACGCCCTGACTTTTACCCACATGAAAGACTCTTAAGTGGTGGGAGCAGTACCCCATCTAAACCCTCAGACCTTAAACCCTTCAATCCCAAACCTAACATAACCTAAACCCTATGAACCCTATAAACCCTAGATCCTAAATCCTATAAACCTTAAATCCCAAATTCTATAACCTTAAACTCTAAACTAAACCTGAAACCAAACTTTTACTGCTTCTTAGAAGGCCTCCGCAGGATTTCGGCGCTGCGCCGACCTCTGCCAGACAAACGTCAGTTGTCCAGGCTTGGGTTTAGAGTTTGGGGTGTGGGATTTTGGGATTTAGGGTTTGGGATTCTGGAGGTTTAGGATTCTGAAATTTAGGGTTTAGGATTTTAGGATTTTGGGATTTTGGGTTTAGGGCTTGGGGTTTAGGATTTAGGGTTTAGGGTTGAATGACGGTTCATATAGGCAATAGTTCCAAAATGGCCTTAAATTGGGAATTGAAATTCTTCTAAACCCTGTTAGGTGGTTGTTACAGGTTGTTGGCTTAAGGGCGGTTGGGTTATGTGGTCAAGGGTATTTAGTGTCGGTCTGCGGCCCAGGGTCTGTGTCTGTGTGTGTGTGTGTGTGTCTTTTTTTTTTTTTTTCCGTGTCAAGGCCTCATGCTTGCTGTTAAGGGTTGGGTTCCAATGTTATGTGTGTATGGGAGTGTGTGGATCAGGGCTTTGGCGTGTAAGGTGCACAGGACTTCTAAGGCCCAGGGTTGGGGACGCAGAAGTTTTTGTGGTTTGCAGTCTAGGGTAACAGGTTTGGGTTCAGGCTTTGGGCTCACCAGTTCAGGCAGTTTGGGGCTTAAATGGGCAAGCCCTAAACCCTAAACCCTAAACCCTAAACCCCTAAACCCCAAACCTTTAACCCCTAAACCCCTAAACCCTAAACCCTAACTCGGGTAAGGATTGTCGGTTTAAGCTTTGAGCAGCCAGGATCAAAGGACTTAGGGTTGAACACTTACGAGCAGCTAAGGTTTACGGCCTAGCGTCTTCGTATAAGAAGGGCTAATGCGGGGCCCGAACCATGAAACCTTATAGTCCACCTTAAGTAGATAGAATGTGGGGCATATGGGGATCTTATTTTAATATTCCCAAAGCCATATTCTGTCTACTTCAGGGGGACTGTACATCTTTGCAGAATGCTTGTCCGACCAAGGCACTGCCCCCCCGCCCTCTCTCCAAGTGTAAGCCTCGAAAACCTGCCTTTTCATGCTTACGCCAAAGCCCCAAATGCCAACACTTCCGTCGCGTATCCCCTTACAATTCCAAGAACAGCTTTATGCACAATGCGTCCACATACCCCTCAAAGCCCTAAGCCTTGTACGAGCTTCTATATCCTTATATACACCCCCCTATGTGAAGCAGTGTGGTTCCAGGCTTTCTCCTTCGCGGGGACCGCTGCTCCATGGTGCTGGGGCAAGCTTTGCCCAAGAAGCTGCCAGAGCCAGGCGCATCGCGTAATGTAATGGCCTAGTTTGTTCAGGGCTTTAAGTGCGTTTCTCCAAGTTTCAAAAAAAATCGAAGATTTGGGGACGATCCCCATGGGACAGACAACTCCACTTTTGCCTAACAAGCCTTTGTGAAATTGTGACCCAGGGCAATCCGCCCGACGAGTGTTGCTCATGATTCCCTCTCCCCCTTTTAATCAACCACCTCCGCCCACTGCTACTCAACATTCTGAAAGAGTACAATCGAATTACTTTGGAATAGTACTTAGGTGTGGATTGTTGGCCCTCCAATGTAGTTCCCTGTTTTCACGTGGTGTCTTTGTTAGCATTTTTCTTGGGAGTCAGAGAGGCGCCACATTCGAGGGTCTAGGAAAGTGTATTTCAGAACTCAGAACTATCCATGTAGCCCTCATGTTTTCGCTGTGGTTTGACTCGGTTATCCTAACAGCTTCCTCCATCTGATGAGACAAGCGTCTGCCCCAATCGTCGACTACTTGTTGCCCGCCTTGTCTTTTGGTCTTTTGATGACTTTTTCGAAAGCCATGCGAGAACTCGCCCTGCACGCATTGGCGATGTAGGATCCAAAGTTTCAGGAGCTGAGGCGTGGTGGAAAATGGAGTTGTGGCTGAAGCTTTAAGCTCTGAACCTATAGTCCCCATTAAGTAGATAGACTATGGGGTATATGGAGATCTTATTCTAATATACCCAAAGCCATATTCTATCTACTTAAGGGGGACTATAAACCCTAAACCCTGAAGCTTTCAGGATTTTGAGGGCTTGCAGCTCAGTAACCCTGCCTCCATGTCTGAACCCTGTAGACCTTAAGCCTTGAACCCTGAACGTTAAACCTTAAGCTCTATGTGAACCCCAAAATCCCAAGCCAACAAAACCTAACCCCCTAAACCTTAAACCCCTAAACCCTAAACCCCAAACCCTTAAACCGAACCCTTGAAACCCTAAGCCCCTACCCCTAAGGCAAAACCCCTAAACCCTAAACCCCTAAACCCCTGAACCCTAAACTCGAAACCCTACGCCGCAAATCTGTGCCAGGTGACGACGCTGTTTTTTGGAAGCCAACTTGCAATGTCTTCCCGTGCCGGCCGCGTTACTCGGCTACAGCATAGGGTGTGAAGTTTAGGGCTTGAAGGTTTAGGGTTTAGGGTTTCGAGGTTTGGGGTTTAGGATCTACAGGTTTTGGGTGTAGGTTTAGGGTTCAGGATCTACAGGTTATGGGTTTAAGGTTTGGTAGATTTCCAGGGACCCCAAATGAAATCCCCGGGCTCCTTTGCGCCTCCCTTGTATGGGGTCCTTCTTGGGGCGTCTGTTTGATCATATTTCGGAGTCTCCTGCAAGTCTACCCTAACAGCGGGAGATGTGTTCAGAAGGTTCCCCAGCATGCAGATGTCGTCCATGTGGCTCTGTGTATGAAGTGAGAGAGAGGTTTAAAGCAATGACGCGGGTTCGAGTGCTACTTTCTTTAAGGGTTTAGGGCTCAGGGTTGGGATTTATAATTTGCTTGTAGTCAAAAGTTCTACCTGGACAGCTCAAATGCCTATACGAATAGGCTCTACCCCCATCGTGCTGGTGTTAAAGGGTGCTGTTATGGGCTTAGGATTTAGAGTTTAGGGTTTATTTGGGGGCTGGATGTGGAAGTGGGGTTCAGCGCATGGTTACTGCTGGAGTGGGGGTCAATGACGACAACTCTACTGAAAACCCAAACTCCCTAAACCGTAAGCCCAAGCCATACACCTTAACCCCAGAATCCTAAGACCCCTAAACGACACAAGTCAGAGGTCGCCCATGTCCCATTGGCCAAGTGCTTCTGAACGATTCGAGTTGCGGAACCTGTCCGCGAGGATTCTTCGCAAGGCGGCTGGCCTGAATGTATAGGGTTCAGGGTTTAAGGTTTGGGATGTAAGGTTTAGGGTTTAGGGTTTGGTAGGGTTTTTTGCCTGCATGTATAGGTATTTCAGAGATGCGGGTTTTAGGGTCCAAGGTTTCACGGCTAGGGGGCTTAGAATAGGATTTATGGTTTAGGACTTAAGGTTTAGGGCTTGATTAGGGTTTGGGTTTAGGGTTTAGGGTTCAGGGTATAGGGGGAACACGATATTCCTTCTTTTCAATATTGTCTCTTTATCGGGAATAGGGTAATATAGCACATAAGTGTCATATAGGGATCATATTCCCCTCTTCCTTACTAATTTAGTAATCAGTAAATTCGGGTGAAATTCGGGGATTATAATGGATTGATGGATCTTACCCCAGTAGGGTTTAGCATGCAGGTTTTACGGATATTACGTAAGTTGTTACAGGTGTAATGGGAAAGAGGATAGATACTGTTTAGGGTTCATGTGGTATAGGGTTTGGGGATAGTAGCCTAAGAACGGAGAATCAAATGGACAAGAAATCAACAAGGAAAACCCGAAAACCTAAACCCTTACACTCTAAGCCCTGGTCACCCTGCCCCATCCCCGCAGAAGCCCGACATGTCGTGTAGGTGGGCCGGCGAATTTGGTATGAACCCCAAGGGTCCATGTACCAATATTTGGGTTCCTTTAGAGGGATGTAGGGACTGTAGAATGGGGATACATACGGGATACTTGTGATTATCTTGGGGTTCTCTCATGAGGATGGGGGAGGTTTGCCTAACATGTTATGCAGAAGCCTAAAGGGTTGGCAAGATATTCTCCTTGTGCTAGCTACATGCCCTTACCTCGAGCCGCTGACCCTAAATCCTCAACCCTAAATCCTTATGGGCCCCCGCAAGTAGATAGACTATGGCTTTAGGTATATTATTATATTATAATAAGATCCCCATATACCCCATATTCTATCTACTTGTGGGGGACTACAACCCAGGGCCGCTGAAACAGCATCCCTTCTTTTGCCGCAAGGTTTAGGGTTCCGCTTTCCTACTCTTAGCCCTAAACCCTAGGGTTTAGGGTTGTAAGGTTCAAACCTCAAGCCCCGCTTCCACAACCTCTGAACCTTAAACTCACATGCCTAAACCTGGTAACGAAGAAGCCTGAATATGTTTAAATGCTACTGTATAGGTACCCCCAAAACACATCAATACCATCTCAGCATTTGTTTGAGGCCCCACATTCCATAATCCCTACAAATCAGTTTGCGCAGCTTCCGTTTCATTATCCGTTTCTTTTCCACTTCGTTCTCCATTATCCCCAAGTCCTTAACCCTAAACCGTAAACCCTATGTATCCCCCATATGGTGCACGTTTTTTTTGAAAAAGCCTAGGCGGGGTGCTCTAGCTTGCGAAGCCTGTTCGAAAGGCTCGCCATTGGCCGCCTTGTGTTCTAGGGTTTAGGGTGTGTTCTGGGGTGTAGGTGGTACCTGGACCGCTAAACCCTAAACCCTTAATAAAAGTAGCACAAGATAGTGGCCCAACACCCATAAACATGACCAAAAGGCCACGATTCTACATACTTCTGGGGTTCAGGTAGAGACCAGGGTGTGGGTTGGAAGTTTGTAGACCGCCCTAAGACAGCGCTAAGCCCCAAAAGCTAAGTAGTTCTTTACCTGCAAAATAATGTCCTTGACAAGTCATAGGAGTAGTTGCTCAACCCCCCCCCCCAACAGCACCACCCCCAACCAGACAAGCCGTCACGTAACTAGCTTTACCCTGCTCTAATGCCTTCCCAAGCCCAAAAAAGGCCATCCTTCATGAGGGTACAGGCGATGTCCAGACAAACCCATTATGAAATGACGCTTCTTTCGAGGAGTCCATGGCATGTCTTTCTATTGCATGAACGCAGGGCGCAAGGTCAGTCACGAGTGGGCCCCAAAAATGCTTGAAGGAGATAAAGGCACCTAGATTAAGTCAGGGTTTAGAGTTCACGGCCTAGGAACTAATATAATGACCTTCTTAAAGGGGTCATACAATGGTGTATTTGGGAATGAAACAGCAAATCAAAACTATCATGAATTTTCTGGTTTAAGGTTTAGGGCTAATACGAAATTTCCTCACCCTTTAATAGATACCCCGCCCGATCTAGTACCATTCTACATGTTGGGGCCCCTTACGTAGATAGAATATGGAGTATATGGGGATCTTTTTTATAATATACCCAAAGCCATATTCTATCCCTAAACCTTAAACCCTAAACCCTAAACCTTAAACCCTAAACCCTAGACCCTATAATATACCCAAAGCCATATTCTATTTATTTAAGGGGGACTATACCCTTGGGAGAGTTCATGGCCGGGGGACAGGATGGCCGTTTTACGGAAACCATGGTGACTGCGACCTAGTGTAGACCCATGATTAATAAACCCCCTCCTTTCAAGGGCCTTATAGGGGTAACATAGGGGGTAAAATAGTGATGTTGGGGAATATTTTGGGGTTATATAGGGATATGTAATGGAAAAGAGAATGGAAAGTACAACCTAGAGTTATTAATAAACCCCCTCCTTCTAAGGGCCTACATATTCGGATCCCTATCATAGTCCCTATTAAGGGGAGGGGCGTTATTAATCAGGGGTCTGGGTTTCAACCTTCAACTGTGAACCCTAGCTTAACCTTCAACCCTAAACCCCGAAACCCGAAGGTCCAGACCCTAAAACCCAAACCCTTAAACCCTTAAACCCCTAAACCCCTAACCCTGAGGCCTAGACCCTAAAAGCACTAAACCCCAAACCCCTAAACCCTTAGCCTCTAAACATCTTAACGCCAACCCTGTGAAGGCACGACGCCAGCGGAAGATCAAAGCGCCTGTATCCCTTGCCCACGGGGAACCTTTTCCTTGGCAGGACAATTTGGAAGGGCTTAGGGTCTAGGATTTAGGGTTTGCATAGGGCTTGTAGGGAAATATAAGGTACGATGATGGAGAATCAAATGGAATTGAACTGAATGCTGAGCGAGCGGGCGTCTAGTAGATGCGGAACCGAACCCTGAACCCCCAAACCCTTAGCCCTGCACCTTGAACGCCGACGCCTCCATAACCTTCAGCCCTGAATGCTGAATCCGTCAACTTACTCGGGATTGGTAGGGAATAAAGGAATATATTATATAGGGGTTAAAACGGACTATATTCCTTTATTCCCTAGTAAGCAGCAGTAAGTCAACCTAGCTTTCAGGGCTTAGCAAAGCCTAGGAGGTCCTTTCAAAACGGCACCTGTAAAGTGCCTCAGGAACCATCAGTTCAACAGAGCCCTGGCTAGGCAAGGAGTTGAGGGTTTAGGGTTTAGGGGTTTTGGGGTCTAGGGGTTTGGGGGTTTAGGGTTTAGGGGACCTGCTTCATCATATCAAAAATGGCTTGGGGTCTTAGCGCGGAATCCGTTTCAAAAGGAGACAGACAGGAGGACATCGGTTGCGCCGTTGGCTTGTGTAAGAGTAAAAGGGGATAATTATAGACGCCAAGTTTTCATGGGTTACAAGCGCGGCATACAAATTACACCCCTGCTTAGCATGCACGTGGAAATTCTCCCTGCGCGCAATCCGGACCTGCGTTAGGTTTCCCAAAAGAGTGTCAGAAGCACATGGCCACCTATAATGAGGAGTTCGGATGTTATCTTAAAACCCCAAACCCTAAAACCCTGATTTCTGGAAGACGTGTTATTTCTGGCCATGTCTCAGATAAGGACTCCCAAAACCCACCCATAATCTCTGCAATGTCTGTGGTCCCCGTAGTGCTTTCATGTAGGGTTAAGGGATAGGAGCCTAAACAATTACCAAAAGTATGGTCCTAGAAACCTTGTATCGTTATAGAACGATGAGTATAGGGCAGCTCAAATACATCAGAAATTTCCCAAGCTTCTATATTGGAGAAGCCCCATATAACCCCTAAACCCTCAACCCCTCAATCCT
>CAJNIZ010044426.1:14392-27070 GCA_905231905.1 Symbiodinium pilosum
CCCCCCCCCCCACCCCACCCCCCAACCTCCCCCACCCCCGTAATTTTTTTCGCTGGCATATAAAAACCAGGCCCACATAACTCCTCAAGTACTCTGAATGTCTTGTACGTCTAAGATGTAAGCCTTTGTGACGTAGTGTGTTAACTCCCATCAGATCCGAACCCTACGGGTTTAGGGTACCCATTAGGGTAAGCCCGTTAGGGTAACATTGGGGTTATATTGGGATAATGGAAAATAAAATGGAAACTACCATTTAGGGATTAGGGCAAACCGAGCATCATGAATATATGCTTAGAAGCCCAAGATCCGCACCGAGACACTTCAGAAGCTCATGGTAGTTTCCATAAACCGCGGGACTGCAAGGCAGATTTTGGGGTTCAGGGCTTAGGGCTTACAGATGTGAGTTAGGATTGTTACTAGGACCCCTACACTCAGTGGAGAGCCAAGGATATCAACGCTCCTTGCTTCGACTCTGAATGCCTTTTGTGCAGATCCTTTGGACAATGAGTGCGCTCAAAATTCGAAGCCCCAAGCCCACCCAAACCCCAAACCCTAAACCAACAAAACAACTCTCTTCCAGTCCTCAGAGCGGTCGTCGGACGAAGTCCTGATGCAACTCAGCCCGAGCGAACGTGGCATCAGGGTTTTGGGACTTTCCGGAAACTATTAGCCTTTTCTTGACTAGCTATCAGGGATGTCGCACGTCTTTTTTGGAAGTTTAAATGCCACACCCCTCATCAAAACAGCGGGACTGTGAAGCATTCGACTGCAGCGCAGATCACTTTTTGATTGGGAGACCCTTGCAGGGATCTACAATAGCACTTCCCACCCGAACTTCGGGATACGTTGCACATAACTATATGTGCTGGACTTTTGGTACACGTCTAGGTCCTCTCCAAAAGATAACTGTCAACACAATGCTGGTCCACAGATAGGGGGAACCTCGATATAGACCCCGAGCACTATTACTTTGAAATGAGGACTCCCAAAAAGGGACGCCTAGGAACTGCTATATCAGGCCTGCGTGAACTGAAATCAAGTTGGCTTCAACAAGTTTGAGGTACTGCTTGGGGCTTCGGCGAACCTCTTGTCCCACAAGGACACAAATATTCAGAATCAAACCCCATAACCCTAGACCCTAAACTCTAAACAGCATGGGCGTCTTGTCCTGGAGGAGAGGGTTCCACGCAACCAAAACCTGAAAACCTTGAAACTCTGAAGACAGAAGATCGAGACAGTATGAATCCTTCCCAAGAATGCGGAGTTGGCCTCCCCCTAGTTACCTCAACATACTGAAAAGTCGCATAACTACAGGTTCTTGGACTGGCAACCATACCTCAAGCCCAACTTAGAACTTGGCGGACCCTCCTTGCATACCTTACACATGAAAACTCAGGTAAAGTCCAGTTATGACTGTAATTATACCCCAGTTTTGAGCACCCTCACTCCCCTAATGTGGCTCTAATTAGAATGCGAGTTATACTTGGATTCCAATTGCCTTGATGAACCTCCATGGAGTTTCTAGAAGACCGTGGCTCTGTGGAATCCTAACCTTGAACCCCAGGGTTTAGGGTTTTGGGTTTAGACCCTAAACCCAAGCTCCTTTTGCCAGCACGGCGCCCACAAGTAAGCTCACCTGGGTTGCTGTTGAGAGGAACTTATGTTATGGTACTTTCTCTAGAGAGGACTTAAAATGCAGGGGACCCCATACCACTATCCTTATTATGGGGACCACGAAAATGGCCCCTAATTTTGGGGAACCCTCCATATTCAGTTGCCACGGCGAGGTTTGCTGAATGCCACGGGAAAAAAGTTTCCTTAAGCTCTTCAGAATGACCAATATGTAGCCCAAGATCTGTTCAATTTTCCATGTTCTTGCCCTTTGGATCCTCCAATGCGGGAACTTAACCTCACACCTTATATATCCCAAAAAAATCCCTACATATTTACTCAACCCCTGTATAATCCGCATCCTAAAACCCTAAACCCCGAAACCCTAAACCTTCAAGCCCTTAAACCCTAAAGCCTAAAACCCGAAACCCCCAAATCCCAAAACCCCCAAACCCAAACCCTAAAACTCTGAAATCCTGATTCCTTAACATCAACCCAGTCACCCCCCCTGGAGCTCTGTGCGGCGCAGGTGAACGAAGCGCACGAGCTGGGCTTCGGCGTAAGGGAGATGGAAAGCTCGGCTCCATGGCGCAGTCAGGGGTTTAGGGTGCTCAAGTATTAGGGTTACATTGGGATAATGGAAAATAAAATGGAAACTAGTACAATGGGTTATAGGGTTTGTAGGGTTTATAGGGTTTGTAGGGTTAATAGGGTTTATAGGGTTTATAGGGTTTGTAGGGTTAATAGGGTTTATAAGGTTTGTAGGGTTAATGGGGTTAATAGGGTTTATAGGGTTTGTAGGGTTAATGGGGTTAATAGGGTTTATAGGGTTTGTAGGGTTAATGGGGTTAATAGGGTTTATAGGGTTTGTAGGATTAATGGGGTTAATAGGGTTTATAGGGTTTGTAGGGTTAATGGGGTTAATGGGGTTTACAGGGTTTGTAGGGTTGAAAGGGCTTGTAGGGTTTATAGGGCTTGTAGGGTTTATAGGAGGGCTGAGGCTTTGGGGGTTTAGGGTTCAGGATTTTAGGGTTTAGGGTTCAGGGTCTACGGTTGGGGGTTTAGGGTTGAGGGTTTAGGACTTTAGGATAAGGATTTTAGGGTTTAGAGTTCAGGGTCTGGGGCTTCAGGTTGAGGGTTTAGGGTTTGGGGTTGAGGGCTTTGCTGCTACTAGAGTATTTGGCTTGCAGCCTTGTTGTTGTTGTTGTTGTTACGATTCGGGGTTTCATTGTTATCAGGGTTTGGGGTTTAGAGCTTTGTTGTTATCAGGAGTTTGGGTTGGAGGTTTGACTGAGGTTCAACGTTTAGGCAGGCTTGGGTTTGTTAGGACTATTGTGATTACTTATCCTACGATTGTGCTGGTTACCTTTGCTTGCAGTATCGAATTATTTTTGCTGATAATGCGGATAATCCAATATTGATGTTTTTGTAACTGTGCTCATGGTTATGTACTTTCTAAAGAAGCCGCTAAAAACCAGCGCGATGCTCAATCATCCATGCTGCTGCAGCTATTCTCGCCATTGCTCCTAGGTGTCCTTTTCCTGCAATAGGACAATACAGATTAAAATCTTTTGGGGTCTACATGGCTCCCCCCCACTTATGGAAACTACCATATTGTTCTCTTGGCATAAGTAGCACAAGTAGCCTTGAGAAACTGAGTCGCAATCGCCCTGGAACAACAAGTACTCGTGTGGTTATCAAACTGAAGCCTTTAACAGCTCTTCTTTGAAGGCCTTGTGGCTCCAGACAGGGCACTTTGGGGCAAGCCAGCCACGTTAAACATCGAAGAGTGGCACACGGCGAGTAGACAAGAAGGTCCAAAGCTGTTGACGCATAAGGGGATATTCGTATCTAGGACGGTCTTGATACGCAATACATACTTTACTTTGGTCTCCAGACACCCCTATATAATCCATCTAGGATCCCTGTATAGGAAACCCGTTAACATAGACCCCTGACTAATAAACCCCCTCCCCTTAATAGGCAATATAATAGGGATCCTGATATTAGGTCCCTCAAAGGAGGGGGGTTATTAATCGGCATTAATCATGGGTCTACATCAGGCAGGGCAAAGCTAGTTAAGCCTTCTTGCGGCCTTGAGACTCAAGTGGCCTAAGTCTTAACATGTTTTAAGGAACCTTTGGGAGTTATAGGTATTAAACAAGATAGGGTGTAGGGTTTAGGGTTTAGGGCTAAGGGCATGCAAACAAAGGGCTACAGAGAGGAGTCTCTCAATACATCCTCTAAGTTTAAGGATTTTCAGGTGGAAAGTTACCAGATTGGTACCCTGACATGAGGCCGACACCCCTATGTAGGGATATAGGGGTAACATAGGGATAATGGAAAATGACAGGGAAACTACTATTTAGGGCTTAGGGGAATAGGGGGTAGATGAGGCATATGTGAAGTTTGAGGTGGTTGAAGAAACAGGAATCTCTTAATGCTCTTGTTCTCACCTCAACGAGAAGAGCAATGCTTGACATAAAGGCGCTTCCAAAGAATTGTGCTCGGGGGATTTGTCTAGCCCTAAGCTCTCACATTCATCTGGCCCTAAACCCTGAGCCCTAAACCCTTTCCATTTAACCCTAAGCCCTAAACCCTAAAACCATGTTACGTGTGAAGGGGTTGGACAGAATCAGAAGCTATACCGAGATCAAGACTTGCTCCGCAGGTGCGCCCAAAACCGCCTCGACTTCTCTGGCAGGGGAGCTGGATACAGGTCTGTAGGGTTTTGGGTTCCCCTGAAGTAGATGGAATATGGCTTTGGGTATATTATAATAAGATCCCCATATACCCAATATCCTATCTAATTAAGGGGGACTATAGGGACGGGGGTTGGGAATGGGGCTTAGGCTCTGGAATGCAGGCTTCGGGGGTTGCATTTAGGGTTTTTAGGGTTTAGGGTTCAAGGTTTGGGTGTTTCAGGCTTGGGCGCTTAGGCTTAGAGGGTACTTAGGGCCTGGGTACTTTGCAACTGTACATTTAGCCCGGTTTGAAGCCAGCTCAGCCTAGTCCTGATTTGCAGTTCATGTTCTGTTACTCTATAAAACCCATATGCGTATGTGTGTGTGTATATATGTGTGTGTATGTGTAAATAAAAGATAAAAGCCTCCAAGTGAGGACATCAAATTCGATGTTGACATCAAGCAAGCGGGTTGGAGGGGTGCAAGCACGGTCTGAGACCGTTCCGCTACAGGTACAAGCCAAGCCTGCATGGATTCAGCTTCTTTTCACGAGGTCCAGCTTCTCTCAGCGCTTGTCAACTCCAGCAATGCTTACACAAACTCCATGGCGGTTTCCGGTCTGGTTTTGCCATCTCTCTGCTTGTAATGCCTGCAGCCTGTCAAAAGCTAAAACCCAAGCGAATTCCAAAACCCTCTCCAGGACCCGCGACTGAACCACTAAGGCTTCAACAACAAAACAACCTACCCGCTTGGCCCCCCGAGAACAGGAAATCATGCATTGGACAGACAATATCATGCTTGAAGGTTTTTTTCCATGGAATGGTGCCCGATGTTTTGTTTGGGTTCAGATTTTTCAGCAGGGTGGTTTGAGTTTCAGGTCCTTCTTGAAGCTCCTGGAGGCTTAGCTGTATTTGGAAGTTTGGTGCTCTCGAACTTAGTATGTGTCGTTATTCTCTGTGCTGAAACCACCTGCTGAAATGCGAACAAGAACGTTCCCCTCAGTCTACAGTGTTCAGCAATCATGCGAGAGGAGGGCGTGGCATAAGGACGACCGGAACTGCTTTGAACATCACAAAGCTGCATCACATAGTATGACGCCATAGTGTGCTAGAAGCGCCTGCTGCAAGGAATGATGTAGGACTCCCTCTGAGCCAGCGCTTCTAGAATCTAGGAGCAACATTCTAGCACGGACGAACCCAATGCCCTGTTCTCTGGCCTGTTCTTCCTCAGCTTGCAAGATGGTCCGCTTTGAGTCTGAAGTCTGAAGATTAACCAGGGTCTTTGCCATGTGGGTTGTTCTCAAAAATAGGCCCCTTTGTGCTATAAACTATATTACGGCACCTAATATTGGGGGGCTACCATGATGGGACCGGAATTTTGGGAACTACCCATGTGTTCATGCCCATCTCATTAGTCGAAAGACCCTTGCCGAACATAGACTTTTCAAGAACAGTCCAGTACGTCCTGCCTCCACACAATCTCCCCAGCCCTACCCCCATGCAAACGCCCCCGTTCACTCCAGTATTATTAGCTCCCCCTAAACCCTAAATCCCAATGCGCAATAATGTGCAGTAAAGAGGTACTCAGCTGAGCTTGCCACGCAGGGCTGAGCGCGTCAGCCATTGGATCCCTGTTGGAACATCCCCCGTCTAGTGTTTAGGGCTAGGGTTTAGGGTCTGAGACCACTTGGAGGCTGAAAGGAAGAAGATTCTAGAAGGGGCCTTTTTAGTTTCTGTAGAGCCCATTGGGGGACTTTTTGCACTAGTTCTGAACTCCACATCTAGTCCCTGGGCCTTTCAGTCGAGATGTTCCGGGTTCAGGATGTGATTGTTTCCACCCAAAACCTCAAAGTATAGGCCGCCTGTCATGAGACCCCAGTCCCGCTGCTGTAAAGGCTCATCCTGCATCATACTACTACTACTACTGCTGCTGCTACTACTACTACTACTACTACTACTACTACTACTACTACTACACATCCCCCCTTAAAGAGATTATATGTAGCTCTTATGAACTATGGGGTTATATAGGGATGTGCCGCCAAACTTTGTCTGGGGTATATAGAGAAATGGAAACAGTATGGAAACTACTGTACGGTTTAGGGCCTAGGGCTTAGCGTTAATAATACCCTCAAACCCCTGATCTTGAATACTCCCTCAAGACACCCTATATGGACATATGCAACACTAGGGCTTGGGCGGGTGTAGGGGGCCTAAACGTACTAGGGTTTACAGTTTAGGACCCTTAACTAGGCCTTCAACCTAAACCCTATAAACCCTAAACCCCAAACCGGTTAGGGTAACCCTTAACAATCCTAAACCGTTTAGGGTAACCCTTAGCAACCTACTAGTAATCGTTTCAGCCTTGGTGTTGAGGGTGAGGCTCCACCCTCATCGCCGCTGGGTTCTCCTTGCAACGAGAGCTTTGCAGGGCTTTGAGGTTCCGAGCGTATAGTCTCCCTTAAGTAGATAGAATATGGGGTATATGGGGAAACTTACTATAATATACCCAAAGCTATATTCTATCTACTTAAGGGGGACTATAGGTCTTGGGATTCCATGCTTTGGGTTTTGGACTTACAGTCTTGAGTACTGATGGCAAAGATGAGAGTAGCAGCTCTTTAGTTGCGACAATAGCAAAAGCGATAACAACTTCAGGTTAAACGATTCCAGCAAGAACTGCAACAGTTGCGCTGAGAGCACTGGACCCTCAACCCTGAAACCCCTAAACCCCAACCCCTACACCCATACAAATCACCAACAGTCATCCATGCTGTCATCTCCACAATCTGTTTACATCCAATCAAGGCAGGAGCGACTAATCATTGGAAACTGCTGCACCGCACATCTCAGCCCCTATAAACCTAGAGTTGTGTAAGCCTTATGCCCAGGCAACCCCTTCATATTCCTAAGCCCCTTTAAATGAGCTCTAGGTAAGCTGCGAGCAACTTTTCCCTCATAGATAGTGAGCATGAAGGAATACATATGAGACTGACCTAAACTGCCAGCGGGACCCCTAAGTCCACCCTTAATCGTCCCTTGGTAACCCGAATATCGACAGTAGCTCATATGAACCCTCTTTAGTCTGTGTGTCAATTTCATTTTCCATCATGTAGTACTTTCCATGTTCTTTTCCATTTCCCAGTATGAGCTATAGTCTAAACTCCCAGCACCCTTCTTAATAACCCCTATAGTAATCGGTAGACTATAACCCTTATATAACCCACCCCTTTAAGGAGTTCAGATTATGGCCACTAAAACCGTTTTGTGTAGGCAATTCTGAGCCTCCGACCGTTGGGGTTCCCGGACTCTCCGCTGAGGATACGCTGGGTAAGAATCTTCACCTGGGCCTGGCGCATGGTAAGAGTATATCTTCGGAGGACCCCCCCCCCCACCCTGTACTAGTGGTATGATAAGAATATAAGAGGACCCTAATACCCTAATACAATCCCTATTATCCCTTATAGTCACTATGGTCCGCCTAAAGTATATCTTTATGTATTGTTAAGACAGACATCTGTATACATGTATATACATATATCTAGGGTAGTAGCGCTGGTATCACTAGTAGTGGTTGTAGGCGCGTGGCAAGCAGTTGGAGTGCGAGCGATGCGAGTGGCAAAGGACTTCATAGCAGGGGTAACGGGTTATATAGGGATTACAGGGTATAGAGGGGTTATATTATAGGGATAGTGGAAAAGGACATGGAAACTACTATGATGGGTTTCATAGTATAGAAAAATAGTTAGTCATTCCCATCTTGATCGCATGTGGTCAGTGTCTGGTGGCTGTGAGAGTGCCAATGCTTTCAGCGCTCCTCAGTTGAAGTGTTTCTGCTGGGTTTTGCAGGAACTCGTTCTCATGAGCCATGTTTTCTTGGTGGTTGAACTTAGTAAGATAATATTCCTTATATAAAATACTATACCCCAAAAGGAGCATATAATCTTACGCTATAACGGGTACCATGGTATCCACAAATTAAATACTACTCATGTCATGTCATGGGAAGGTCTTGCAGCTTCCGCGGGGCGTCGACGCCATCATGGTCTAGCGCAAAACACAAAGAATGTGGAACAGCGGGAGGCCTTTATGGCCTGAGGCAAAGGTACTGGAAACTCAGAAGGAAAAGAACGTGGAACATGAATTGGATACTCAGCCTATATGCCTGGGACTCGGAATAGCCAGACAATCTTTGGGATGTCGCTGTTTCATCCAGACATTTGAGAAAGCGTGCCTACGGTGTGTTTGTTCAACACTGCTCCCACAGAACTCCAACGGCTTCTGGTTCAGAGTGGTCGGATACACCCTGAACCACAAAGAGTTGAGGGTTTTAGGATCCCCCTTAAGTAGATAGAATATGGGGTATATGATATGGGGATCTTATTATAATATACTCAAGGCCATATTCCATCTACTTGAGGGGGACTATAGGGTTTTAGGGTACCAGAAGCCTCAAACCTTAGGACGCCTCAAAGCCAACTCCTTTAACTTTGCCTGGCGTTCAGTCTTGGGCAGCTTCAGGAAAAGGTCGTTCCTGGCATCTTGTTCTATGAATTCAGGGCGAGGGGCTTACTTTGACTGATCTTGGAGTTCGGAAGAAGGCTATGAACACCAAAATATATCTTTGCTACCCCTGTAGAAAAAGTTCATTGGTAGGATATATTGTAGTTCCTAAAAACGAGACCCCAATATACACCCCAATGTACTAGGGACCCCAAGAAGGTGTCCTACTTTTGGGAACTCCCACATACCTAGGCTCACTTCAGTCAGGACTCAGATAGGGCGTAAGGGCTGGCCTGGCCAGATGCTACGTAGGGTGGATGCCAAAAATCCTGCATGACCCTGAGTACTTTATGCCTTGGGAATTACGGTATCATAGTATAGCAGCAAGGTCATGCAGGAATTTTAGTATCAACATTAGTACTACTGGCCAGTGCTGCCACTATACATCAAAGAACCTCCTGGCAGCCTTCTTTGGCCAACCTGGTGATGACTTCGCATTCCATAGCCCGGAGAACAGTGATGAAATGGCGTACCTCTGGTTAGCACGGAATGAGCCGACAATGAAGGAAAGGAACATAGAAACTACTGCAGCATTGGGGATTGTATAGGGGCTCCTAGAAATAGCCATTCCTTCATCCAGAGGTAGCACAAGGCACGGAGCATTCAAGGACAAAGCGAGCTCAGAAGAAACCCAGAAGGGGACTGCGGGAGACAGAACCCCTAAACCCAATTCGCCGGGGCGGCTGCAGCGAATGTGAAAGGACATAGGGAACAAGCTCCTGGCATGTGCCACGCCGCTGAAGCTACCACTTCAAGGGGGCCGGTAGCCTTTGTTCTATGTATATATACATATATGGTATACATACTTGGGCCCCAACGCAGCTTCAATATAGGTACGTTGGGGTCTCAGTCTAGACTATATAGGTATATGGACCTTGTTGAACTGCTACTGCTACAATTCCTTGCTGCTGCCAGCTCTGTACTGCTTCTTCTATGCCTTCTTCTTGTTACTCTACTCCTTGCCTTGCTTTCATTCTTATCTTGGCTAAGCAGTAACAGTAGTAGGCAGCGGTGGCGGCGCCGGCCGCGGTGGTAGTGGGAGTGGTAGTAGTGGTTGTTGCTGTAGGCTGGAGGAGCGGAGCCCTATGGATTGTTCATGCTTAGTCTTGCAAGTCCTGTGAGCAGGCCTCTTGCAAGTGCAACCCATCAGGACTATTCCACCTTTCAGGGTGCAAATGCCTCAGCATTTGTAGTAGGATTGGTACAGAGACGGGTATCTCCACTTTAGAGTTTAAGGCTTTGGGCTTGGGTTGCATGAGAGTTGAATGTCTATATTAGCTCAACCTGAGCCCTACGCCCCAAGCGGTTGCTTGAAGTTGTGGGGCTCAGGGTTTAGGTCTAAAGCCCGCGTATGCGCAGAGAAGCCACTCTCTTTGGCAGCATGGAAGTGCCCAACTCCCACAACAACGGTTTAAGAGTTCGCGGTTTATGGTGTGTAGGGTACTGACAATGGAGAGTCATATGTAATGGAAACTAGACTTCCAGAGGGGATTTATAAGAATATCCTGAGTAATTACCAAAACCACCTTATGGTCTACGTGAGTGAACTAGATCATAATTTTATCGAGGAACCTGGAAAATGATGATTGGGAATTATCCTTACAAGAGCCCCCTCATACACCCCAAAGCCATTTCATCTTCCTTTTTCTGTTCCATTTGATTCTTAAAAATTGAAGTAACATCCCGATGTAACCCCCATATGATCCCTCTGTAACCCCCCATATAATCCGCATATAACCCTGGTATTTAGGCCCCCAAACCTAAACCCTAAACCGTAAATCCTAAACCAACCCTAAACCCTAAATCCTAAACCCTAAACCCTAAATCCTAAACCCTAAACCCTAAACCTGGGACTCTACAGTACCTCTTCCAAGCAGCCCTGGTCTCAAGCGTGCAAATTTTCCGGCCACGTGATCCATTTTGCATACTTTGAGGAAATCTAAGTCCCCCTTGGGTAGATAGAAGATGGGATCTATGGAGATCGTATTCTAATACACCCAAAGCCATATTCTATCTACTTCAAAGGGACTACATAACTTCATGTTCTTCACTGGGATTTAACCAAAATTAATTGAAACACATTTTCGCTGTTCTTCGTTGTGTTTTAGTAGGGCTTGCCCTGTAAAAGGGCCCATCACAGATCAATACGGGCAGCATGATCATGATCTTTATGGATTGGCTTTCAAGCTTCCACAGCATTTGCTGCGTCCAGACAAGCTGTGCGGGAAGCACCCAGCCTGATAGGTAACAGCCTGTCAACATTTCTTTGCCCGAGTTTCCACCAAGCCCCTGGACCCCAAGTCTGCACCCTTTGCCCGGATACCCAACTGCTGACATTGACATCCAGAAGCTGGGTTATGTGGCAAGGTAAGGCAAGAAGTAGAGCATCATTGTCCGTTAATCTGGTTGCTGTACTGATCAAAACTTACTATGGATGGTAACCAGCCCCAGCATTGGGACCCAGTGAGAATCTCAAGGTCCTATTTCTAGTGTCGGCTCACGGTCTGGGGAAAGACATGCTTCATGTCAGCTTCAATTTGCGCGAGTGGCAGCAATGACAGCACACCAGCGCACAACGATGGTTGCTCATGGAGGTAACCCAGCCCCATGTGGTCTTGACCTGCTGATTACCAACTTGCTTGGACCAACATTCTCGTGGAACTACTCCTGTTAGTATTACTGCTGCCTGCTCCTCCTACTACTCGTGCTACTACTACTACTACTACTACTACTATGGCCATTTTCGTTTTCAGGCTAGCGCAATTGCCAGGCCCCATCTTACTCAAACGCTCGATTCGGAGAATGCCTGCTGAAGCTCCCACGTGCTGCACCTGCCAGTAGCATGTGGGGTTGTGGTGAGCGAGAAGGCAGGTTGGTTATGCAGCCAGGGCCGTCAGTTGCCAAAATTCTCTTCTTAACCGGCTAGCCATTGTGAAAGATTCTGGTTTTTCCGGGTTAGCCGGCCCATTAGTGCAAGGGCTTCGTAGCAACTGATGGAAAACCTTCCGGTAATTCTGGATACCTGCTCAGGCACTTGCACAACCAAATTGAGATCCATTTTCTCCTAGAAACCAGATGAATCATCTCGCTCCCCCTCAAGCATGTCTGCCCTGCCAGGGCAGATTGATGCTTGGGCCATCATTAAGAGCAGTCATGAGCACAGGCTAGAAACTAAGTCAGGCTTGAAATGCCAGAGTTCATGCTACAGGGTCCTCTGAAAACTGGACCTGACTTGTGACGCCTTACTTTGACCAGCTTTCTTTTAGAAAGCAGCAGGGCTTTTCTGACTTAGGGTTGGGTTCCCATCTTTACATGGAATATTCTCTTATCACAGGACAGCGGTCTTTGCAGGGCATTATTTAGGGCTTTCGTATTCGTTTGGGCCTCGAGATATCTGGGGAACATACTGAGATGTAAGGGTCCTTATGAAGGATTAAACTGTTTTGAGCAACTCTGAAATGTCCACCTTGAAGATGATACGGGTATTGCAATGCCTAATCTACAACTCAGCAGTCAGAAATGCGAAGCCCTCAACCCTAACTCCGGTCCTGGAAGATGCTTGTAATTTCTGGGAATCTTTTGAAAACTCGATTTCTGATATGATGAACCCCATACACGCATCAAGAAAAGAGCACCATTGCTCAGACACCCAGTTCTCCCAGCCTGGGTATCTGTCAGGTTTAGGGTTTAGGGGTAACCCTAAACCTTGAACCCCAATTTGAGACAACCTCCACCTGAACCCCTGAATCCTCAACTCAAGCAATTGGTAGTTTCCCTAAATAAGGGGACCCCAATCTAGACCCTAATATCCTATAGTCCTT
>CAJNIZ010044426.1:36043-50224 GCA_905231905.1 Symbiodinium pilosum
TCCACGCCCGTCAAGAGGCTTGGTCGCTGCTGAGCCCTATAGGAGAAGTCATGTCAAGGCTTGCATCCCGCATGTTTCATGCTTCGATCATATAAGTAATAAAGCCCCAAAATGTGTAAATGTGCTGGCATAATTTTATGCCCCAAAAAAGTATACCGGGAAGACTTACAAGTATCTCGACCTCGATAGACGAAAAAAAAGTATGCCGACGCATTTGCTGGTACTACAAAGCCCTAAACCCGTGCGCCGTACACTAAGCCCTGAGATCTTCCGCACGCTGCAGAACCAAGGGCCTGAAGGTAAAAACCAATCTGCACCTTCACTTGCCCGTCGATTCATTCATACTGGCAACCCATCACCCTAAACCCTAAGGCATCCCATCCATTTCTAAATGCACTCCCCCCATCTGCAGAGAAAGAATGAAAAGTACACCATGCAACCGTTACCTTGGTAGTGCTGAACCGGGAGCAGGGGAGGGAATCCCAACCCTGATCCCTACACCCTGAACCCGAAGATGCTTTAATATTACTCCCCTAAGGTTGTAGATGACCTTGCAGCTTCCTCTAAGCACCAGTAAGCAGACCTGCTACACCCTAAACCCCTAAACCCTAAACCCCTAAACCCCCAATAACCTGACACTTCCAGGCTTCCGCTCTAGGCCCAGGTCTTGAATATGTGAGCTGGGCAAACTCCTTCAAGTGCGCATCTTCCCTAAAGGTCCAAGTACTCAATAAGTAGGTACTTAGGGTTTGGGTAGTAGAAATTCTAGTATAGGTTTAGGGTCAGTACATGAAAATTGAATACTTGGACCCTCAGGGCGTTCCATCAGAGAATGCCGTGCTGCTAGGGTCTGCTGTTCCTATGTGCCAAAATACTGCTTTTCTTGATGGCCCTCTTCTGACAGACCCAATGATTGCATAACGCTAACCTTTGTGGAAGTTCACTGCAATGCCGCGGAGAATGCAAGATTTCGTGCGTCGCGCATATCACCCTAAAGCAGCTTACTAAAGCTGACGTGTCTAGAGTCCATGAGCTTTGTGATGTATCCCTGCCCCCCCCCCCTTGCTGACTGAGCACAATGAGAGAACCAGAACAACTCATTGCGATGTCGAAGGAACTCCTCCTAGAATATTTGGTAGTGGGACCCCAAAATAGACACCAACATACTATGGTACTTATTATGGGGACCCCCAAAATTGGAGGGTCCCCATCATAAGGAGTACTTTGATGTCTATATTGGGGATCCCGGAGGAGGTTGGAGGCAGCGGAGAGACTGCCACATAACCCCAGGTTCCACGGCATTTCTATTTGATTCTCCATTATCCCTAAAACCTAAACCCAAATAGTAGTTTTTTCCATGTTCTTTTCCAGAATCCCACCCTAAACCCTAAACCCTAGGTCTATAGTGTCTAGGTTTTAGGGATTATGGCGTAGGATTTAGGGTTCAGATTGCCAGCTTTGAAAACTACAGACCCCAAAGACTGTGCGCTGCAGGTCCTAAGGCCCTGAGACCTGAGCTGTGTTGGTGTTTCGGTTAAACCCTAAACCCTTAATCCTTAACCCTAGACCATAAGGTTTAGGGATTTAGGGTTCAGGGTTTTCAGAACACGTGTTCACAATTGGGGCCATGCCAAGGAGTTGAAAAGCCAGCACAAGGAAAAACCTACATCAATCCTCCAACCCCTCAATCTCCCTACGCTCTTCACCCTCAACCACAAGACGCATCCAATTTTGGGCACAATTCTAAGACAAACTCTGAACTCCGAGCCACATACCCTGACTCTGTGCCTTAGGCCCGACAGCACTCCTACCCCTCAGTCCTACGCCCAAAAGCCAGTGCCCCAAACCTACTACACCAGTCAAAGAACTTCTGGGTTGCTGTTAAGGAAGATAAATTAAGCTACTCTTCTAAGGAAACCCTTTCATTTACTACATACCCATACTACTGGGTTGGCCCCTAAAGCCCTTTGAACAATATTAGTATATAGGGTCCCTTGTTAAACCCATTAGGGAAAATACTAAATATCCCAGGGGCCTACCCAGATTATGACAACTTAAAGTAGTTTGAGTTCCTGAACAGCAACCCAGACTTCTGTTAGCAGTAGCCTAACGCCTCTCGCCCCGGGACAAAGTTTAGAGTTTACAGTGCAAGGTTTAGGTTGGGTACTGCCCCCCCTCAGAAATAGTTGGATAACAATTACAATAGGGGTATCTATAGCCCTTAATATGACCCCTAATATAGACTGTTTCTGGGTGGGGGCAGTACCCAAGGTTTAGGATACTTGACAGAAACCTGATCCTTAACTTCAGAGCCAGTTACGTAGACCAGTGAAAGCTCTAAGGGGAAATCACGCGGAACATGACCTGGAAAAATCAGCGGGTGGTTTACAAGTTTCATTGTTTGAGATAGGGGCTTGTTCGATTCCAGAAGGGTTTGGGCAGATGGTATGCTGTAGGTGTAGGAGACAGACGGAAATGCTGACAATCATTGAGGCCTCCACAGCAGACCCAACACTCTACCCAGATGCCACTACACGGGCATCAATTATCAGGCCCCCATAGTCCTTGGTTCATCTGGGTGGATTCCACCCCAAACACTTAAACCTTGAATCCGCAAACCTAAACCCTAAACCAACCCCAAAACCCACAATCCTAAAACCTAAACCCACCCAACACCCAAAACCCTAAACCCTAAAACCCTCAACCCGAAACACTGGAACTCTAAACCCCAAATCCTAAAACCTAAACCCAAAACCCTAACTGCTATAGCCCCAAACCCTGAAACCTTAACACCCCTCAACTAAGGGTCCAAGGACCCAAATAATGGGGTTTTAGGGCCCAAATACCATTAATACCCTAAACCCTAAACCCTACATTTGGGCCCTGAAACCCTATTCCTCTCCTGGCAATCACCAGCAGGCCCTCACGGCGTAGCTTGTTGCCGGCTAAATCAAGACGCTCCAAACCTTAAGGTCTAGGGTTTTGAGGTTAATGGTTTTGGGGTTTAGCGTTTTGGGGGGGTTGGGGTTTTGGGAGGTTTAGGGTTTTTGGGTTTAGGTTTTTAGGGTTTTAGGGGTTTAGGGTCTACCTGGAGCCCTCCAAGTACGTAGAATCATCTTCATCTGGCGAGTTTTAGGCCCCTGTTTTCCTACTTCTGGCGTCAAGTCCTAAACCCTAAACCCTAAAGGTTGGGTTTAGGAATGAGAACTTCGGAGTAGGACTTCAGAGTTAGGATTTACGCGATTACCCTAAGGGTCCATGTACCCAATAATTGGGTCCTTGGGATTTGGGTAATAGGAATTATAGTACAGATTTTGAGTAGTAGTAGTTATAGTACAGATTTTGGGCAAGTATATGATTATTAGGTACTTGGACCCTTAGGGTTACATGTACCAGGAGGGTCCTGGCACCTCAATCCCTTTATCATCCCAGTTTCCATTTCATTGTCCAGCTTCTTTTGCATTTGTTTCTCAGTTAGCCCTATATAACCCGGATTACCCTTCATGTTTGGTGCGATCTGCATTTGGACTCGAAACCGTTCTGCCGCGACCATTACGCTAAGGGTCCAGGTGCTTAATGATCATCTACTTACCCAAAGCCTATACTACCATTACTATCGGGTACTTGGACGCTTCAAGGGATAAGACCCAGCTATAGTCCCCCTTAAGTAGACAGAATATGGCTTTGGGTATATGATAATAAGATCCCCCTCAAGTAGATAGCATATGGCCTTATTATAATAAGATCTACTCCATATTCTATCTACTGAAGGGGGACTATACGATGTTAGACCAGGCATGCTCGAGACCGAGGTACGTGATCGCGCCAGTGCTCGAGCCAGCTGAGTGAGATCCTCCAGGTCTAAGGCACCTCAGGTCGAGTCTACGTACATGTGTATATATATATGAATGAATGTAGATATTTATGTATATATGTATACATATGTATGTATGTGTTTTTATTTATATATGTATATAAGTATAAATATATATATATACATATGTATATGTGCATATATATATATATGGTTTATATAGGGATAATGGAAAACAACATGGAAAATACTATAGTATATTGGGGTTCTATAGGGATGATCGGCGGGCTGAGGGTCGGCTTTTGGGGGTTACACTGGGGCTATATAATACTCCCTGTACCCAATGATTAGGTACTTGGGATTTGGGAAATATTGATTATAATGCAGATTTGGGCTAAGTATATGATTATTGGTACTTGGACCCTTAGGGACTGGAACAAAAAAGGGGAACGACCATTTAGGGTTGTGCGCTTATAAGCCTCATAATTTTGCTTGTGGGTTCGGGCGTTAGGGCTACATGTTGACACCATGAAAACCTATCAACAACCACAGTTCTCATAGGCAGAAAACTACATGAACAACCTGCGCGTTCTTGCGCGGGGGCTTTCCATTTGCACGACACCAATACCACAAACGCAAACTACACGGACTTTTGCGAAGTCAACTGCTTCGGTAAAGGGATCCAAAAACTGACTATCCTTCTTACCCAGGCATTACACACCTGCGCAACCTTGCGAAAAACAAACCTCCACGGACCTACGTGAAGCTTCCAAGCGCATGGGAAAACCTGCTGGGACCATACTCCATTGTAAGTCTTATATAAACTCCCACGCAACAAGTTTTTTCGCAGCCACTTTGGTCTAGTGTAAGTCAGGGTTTAGGTGCCATCCAATATTCCCAATGTGGTATACCATAACATATAAGGGTTACTTCACATTACGAGGGTCGAGGGCTTCAATGTTTTGGGAAGAGGAGTACCATAACCCAGACCCATGATTAATACACCCCCTCCCCTTAATAGGGAGTATAGCAGGCATCCGCATATACTTACCCAAAACCTATACTATAATTACTACAACCCAAAACCCAAGTACCTAATCATTGGGTACTTGGACCCTTCGGGAAAGAAGGAGCCCCAAACGGGGAGCCTCAGGAGCCTAAGAACTGTACAAGGGGTATGCATTACCCTATAGTAATTATAGTACAGATTTTGGGTAAGTACATGATTATTGGGTACTTGGACCCTTAGGGTTAGGTGGACCCCCCACCCAGTAATAGTGACCATAAGGGATTCCTCGCATATTCTTATTATACCACTGTTACAGGGTGGGGGTCCTCCTAAGGTATGCATCATCTGAGGAATTGCCTGGCGAGGTATTCAGGTCGAAGACGCACGACAATTACCTTCAAAGACCCTGTCCAAAACAAAAACAGTGGTGCCCAAACCTCTTGCTATTTCAGGTGAACAGACTTTGGAAAAAAGAAGTGGCCCTCCTGAGGACACTTCCAGCTAGAATTTGTCTGCGACTTTTGTGGAAGCCCGCATCCAAGTTACTTTTTGTGTGGCCCTACTAGTTCAGATCTTTCCAGCCTCGTAGAGGAGTTTACAAGAGCTAGCGGCCAGTGTCTGGAAGTCCCTGTAAAATGTTCAATTGGGGCGTATTCTGGGCCCATGTGTTTGCCCTGCAAATACAATGGTAGAAGCCGGCATGATTGCATGCGAAAGCTTAATGATACAAACCCTGCAACCTCTAAGGGATTTGGAACCCCAGTAGAAATATAATTTAGCTGAATATTAGGATTCTAGGTAACAGAAATTAAAAAGTATTTTCAGGAACCTTGTAGCAACAACCTGTGATACATGCAACCTAACACGTCATGCGCCGTCCTTGTATAAGCACGTGTACGAAACTCTTGAAGCCACTTGCAACTACCCCCGCGCCGTCCGTGTTCTAACCGTCATGGCTGGTGGCAATCTTCCAGCTGAAGCATTGCCAGCTGGCTGCACCTCTGAAATGACATTAAAGTTGCTGAGCAGGAAGCGGGGGAATCAATGGAGGTGTAGATCAACTTAAAGTAGAGGTGCTCAAATAAAAGGAAGTGGGGACTTAAGCTCAAACACCAAGTTTAGGGATCTGTCAGGAATCTTCGAGAGGAAGGATAACACATGCAGGCTTGGCAGGGGGTTTACTCCAGCACATGTAGCCATGACAGGGTATGACAGTTCAAGGCTGCAACAGCTTCCAGATTTCACCAAGAAGGATCCCACACGCCTAAAACCCAGAACCAGATGCAAAGCAGATATCCTTTAAAATACTACCACAAACCTGGCAAAACTCCTAGACACCCCAAAATACCGAATCTACGAGCACTAAGGTCTAAGACCCCAAACCCTGCTGCCTGAACCCTGCATCTTCCGTGATTAAGAGCCCGACTGTCGGATGAGAGCTGGCAGAGAGCGCCCAGCACCTAACGTGCACAAGGGGTGAGAAGTCACATGAAATAGTATAGGTAACTGTGCGAATCCAGTTTCAAGTTCATTCTCGAATGTGCTTTACTGTCCATTTGATTCTCCATTGTTGGGGTAACAAACCCCTAAACCCTAGATAGTAGTTTCCATTTTCTTTTGCATTATCTCCACATATCCAATTATTTTGGGTAATATCTTTTTAACCCATGTGATCTCAGCCCTAAGCCCTAAACCCTTAAACCCTGAACCCTGAACCCTCAGCTCTAGGGTTTTGAGCGGATGGTGCGTTTCAGACATGGCTCTGACTTATCAGTCCCGCAGCAATTTAAGGTTTAGGGTTTAAGGATTCACTTACAATCCAAATTTGAGGGCTTAGGGGCTTGCTTACAATCTGAGGTTTAGGGTTTAGGGTTTAGCGTATAATTCCGAAGTTTAGGGTTTAGGGTTTAGGAGTTTGCTTACAATCCGCAAATTAAGGTTTCGGGCTCCGCTTACAATCCGCAACCGTGGAATGCAGTGTTGCAGTACTTTAGCAGCATGGGAAACCCTAAACCCTAAACCCGAAATAGTAGTTTCCATTTTCTTTTCCATTATCCCTATATAATCCCTATATAACCCCTTTAAAGGGCACACGAAACAGCAGCGCCCAAGGTCCTGCAGTGTCCAGCAGGCAGCCTGGCTTGAGCTTCTCTCGCTTGCGCCGACTGGTCTCGTGCCAAGTCACTGAAAACTTCAAGGTTTAGGGTTTAGGGTTTATAGGGTTTAGGGTTAACGCCATCGTTGCATTCGGTTTATAGGGTTATAGGGTTCACGCCGCCGTTGCGTTGGCGACTTCTCCGCCTGTGGGTCGGCGGACTGGGCCGGAGGCTCTTACAGTCCGGCCTGGCCGTCGTGGTCCAGTGCGGATGCACGCCTAGCTAAAGCTATAGCTGCGGCCCTTTCCGCCACCCCCTGCCCCTTGGAAGCCCCCGAACCGTGTTTTTGCGGGCTGTCTAAAATTCAGGTGATTTTTGGATGCGTTTTCAGGCTTCCGCCCACGCTATGAAGGGTTTGGGGCATCATCAGCACAAATTGGACCTTCGTTTCTCACTTTGGACACCTCAACTTACCTAGGATTTAGTTGAGAGGGGGGTTGCAACCTGAGATGGTGGGTGCCAAGAAGGAAATTGGGGGCCCAAACAGGCCCCATGATGCTCATGATGCTGGCCCTTGGGTGCTGCCGGGCGCCTGAAATGCGCTAAAAACCCCAACAATATGCTCCAAATACAGGCTGTGGGGAGTGTTTGTGGCTGTAAAACACCATTGTTGACAGCACCTGCAATGCATGACAAGCATGCGAAAGGCTTCGACACAAGCCGCCCAGACAAAGCCGCGTTAACTTTGCATGTTGCAGGGTTGTTGATGTCTTTTGCCCATATTTCCAGCACTTTCGTGGCTCCTAAGCTATGATTTTGCAACACTGTACCTCAGCAAATAGGTCAAAATGCTGCTTCTGATCTCCAAGAAACTGTCACATTAACCTCCCAGGTAGCAACAGCATCATTTTGGTACACGTCTCCCGATCAGGAGCATCAGCAGGGCTGGGGTGGGTTTGGCTTGCACATGATGGCTGGGTGGGCGGGGGGCGGCGGCCAGGCCGGCATTTGCCGCCAGGCGTGGCATTCTACTAACTACCGTGGGAAACCCCATGTCACCCCACTGGCAGCCCCATACAGTACGTTGCAGGAAGCTCGCGCCTGTGATGCAATTACTCGAGAGGTCCAAAGCGACGAGATTCGCAGCAAACTGTCGGCCACTTTGAACAACTGCCGGACCTCTGACGAGATAGCCAGCGCCCACTCTGTGCATTTCTTTTAGTCCGAACATTACACATATGAAGCGAATCTTGGCATCTTCATGTTGACAAACTCTGCATCCTGCGCGGTCATTACCTAGACTCACTGCACCTACAGCAACTTGCTTTAAGAACGTCTGCTTCAACAAAAAGTTCCCCAAATTGGCTCCCAGTAGCCTGGAGTCGCAGAGGTGCTTGGCAGCGCCGCTAAAAGCTCGGCCGCTGAAAGCTCTGGCAGGGCCCTAGCCACAAGGGGGACGGTCGGGGCAGATGAAGGGTTAAGGGATATAGGGTATTTGGGATCTCCAGGGGTGAGTTTATGGCTTTAGGGATCTGGTTTGGGTGGTGAGATTTGACCTGACATGTAGGGAAAATCACTGTCTGTAAGGACTGCTGAGATCTGGTTTGAATGAAGCCGGCCACTTCACGACGCCAACATGAGGCCTTCAAGCTTGGAGTCTCCAGATATTCATGGATAGATTATATGGAGTGTCTCAAAATGAGACCCTTAGCAGCCCTAGCAACCCGATGACACTTGCACTATGGCGGCACCCTTCATCCCCTGAGGGTCCATGTACCCAATTAGGTCCTTGGGATTTGGGTAGTAGTAGTTATAGTACAGATTTTGGTTAAGTACATAATTATTGAGTACTTGGACCCTTAGGGATCGTTTTCAGGCTCTTGTATCGAGGTACATACTGTGAAATCAGGACCCAGGAGCTTAGGTTGAATCAATGGCGTGTGGTCTGCGTGGCTGTTTGGGAACTTAAACTAACCCTAAGGGTCCAAGGACCCAAAGATTGGGGCTTTAGGTCTAGTTAACTTTATTATGGTGGTTCATCGTTTTGAATTAGATTTCAAATGGATTGTAATGGTTGTCAATCAGACTTCCAATTGATCGTAATTAACTTGTTAATCTGAAAGGTTCATAATGGAATGGACACTAAATTGGAAGCCCTAATACCGCCCCTCCTGAATAACAAACATTCTGTGTGGATTGCTAATGATAGGGTGAGAAGACTATCACTAGGTGAAGCAATAAGAAATTTTGGCTCCAGTCAAGGAGGACTTGGATTTGGATCTGGACGTCTTCTGACTACGGCCACTGTGCTTGCAGAGGCTGATGCAGGCCCGAGTAAACCAAAAAGAAATCAAGCGAGAAAGACAGACCATGTCCATACCCTAGCTCTATCCTAAGCCCCTAATCTGTGTGTCAGACGCTGTTCTAGACCTAACTACTGAGCTCATACAACCCACGGATTCTAAATCCTGAACTCATTTCACCGTAAACTGGCCATAACACTGAGTCAGCCCCATCAACTCTCTGCCGCCCCTTTCCTCGGCCGCCTTGCCTTCCTGCCTGCTTCCCCTCATTTCCCTTCCCTTCCCCTAAGGGTCCAAGTACCTAATAATTAGGTAGTTGGGATTTTTGTCACTGTCGTTGAAGTACAGGTTTTTTGGGAGGTATATGGTTCTTAAGTACTTGGACCCTACTTGGAGGCCCATGAGACTTAGTAACTACTGATAAACTGGGCTTATAACCCTACTTATTATCCCCCTAAATGGGTGTATAGGGCTTACCCCAACTATAAGTGGGGTTATAATCCCAGTTATAAGTGGTTACTAAGTCCTATGAGCCTCCTAAACCCTAAACCGTAAACCAAGTAAGGGTTCCCTCTCTCCTGACAACCGCGCTCAGCTCTGCCACGGCATCAGCCTGCAACTGACAGCCGCGAAGCCTCGAGAGGCCAAAGTCAGCTCCAGCAACAAGTTACCGGCAGGCTTAGGGTTTAGGATTTAGGGTTTAGGGTTTAGGACTTAGGGTTTAGGGTTTAGGATTTAGGGTTTTTGATTTAGGATTTAGGATTTTGGGGTTTAGGGTTTGGGTTTAAGGTAATCCCGGCTATATAGATATATATATATATATACACTGCTCCCAACAAGTTCATGATAACATACCCTTGCGGGGTATCCTATATTAGGAGGTCAGGCTAGTTTAGCTGAAGTTTTGGGGAGGTGGTCGTGATGGCGGAAGTTCTTCTGCTGTACATAGAATATGAGTGGAAGGTGACAAGTAACATAAGAGTAGCTAACATATCCCTGACTTGCCAGCTTTCATCTTCTGGTACTCTGGGACCGCTGTACATGTAGCGGTGAGGGGTCAATTGGCCTTAGGATGATTGCCAAATACAACCCCAAGGGTCCAAGGACTCAAATAATAGGGTCCTTTAAAGGGGGTTCTAGGGGGACATATAGGGATATATGGGTACTATGTAAGCGTCCAAGGACCCAAATAAAACGGTGTCAGGGCCCAAATACCATCAATATTTTGGTATTTGGGCCCGAAGCCTTATCATTTGGGTCCTTTGACCCCTAAGGAATTTTCTGAGGGCTTCTTCCTTGCAGCCCAGCAGTACCTGTTGGCACAAGCAGCATTGCTAAAACTTAAACGAGTGTTTGTGTGGGACCTCAGTTTTGGCGGCCGCAGCGCGCTGAAGCCTCCATAGGCGCCACGTCCCATCTTGCAAGACTTCTGCCCAACATAATTTGACTGCAAGATCTTCAGTTGAGCTATAGTCTAAACTCCAGTATCCCCCTTAATGACCTGCATAGTAGTCCCCTACATAACCCCCTTGAAGGAGTTTAGACTGTAGCTCAGTTTTCATAGAGTCAGAGCTTTCTCTGGGTGAAGGTTCAGTAGTAAAGCTTCACGGTAAAAACACTACAAAGCCGTCAATGCCCAACCCTCCCTCCCCCCACAGGAAACAAAAAAAACAGAACCCACCCTCAAGCGCAAAAAGACTTACGTAGACCCATGATTAATAAACTCCTCCTTTTAAGGGCCTTAATATTAGGATCCCTATTATAATCCCCATTAAGGGGAGAGGGGGTTATTAATTAGGGGTCTATATTACCAAGTCCAAAAGATGAAAGCCGCAGTAGGCAAAATGTAGGCCCATAGCCCTAAACAAAAAAAAGAGAGAAAGCTGGAAGGTCACCAAACCCCAAATCCTGAACCCTGAACTCCGAGCTTCAGACATGCTCATTCCAAGACCACCCTCCACCCCCCCCAAAAAAAACTACACTAAAAGCCTACACTACAACCCATAGAGACTAAACACTGACTCCTAAACCCGCACTGGAGACCCAGTTGGATTTAGGTTCCTGCAACAGCGTACCAGAACTAACTGTGACCAACTGAGATCTTCAGGAAGACCACCTAGACCTCAGACCCAGAACCCGGAACCCAAACCCTGGATACAAACCCTCTGGACCCTAAATCTTAAATCCTAAGCAATAATCCGTAAATTAAGCCCTAGACCCTAGTCACTATATCCTGAACACCAGACCCTGAACCCTGAACCTGAAAACCAAGGGGCCGCAGAGCCCTGGGCGCCAAGGCCGTTAAGTGACGAATGCTACTTGAGCTGGCGAGGTCGCAGCGGAGTAGCGACCTTAGAAGTTGCAGAAGGAAAAGCCACCTACTGTTTTGGGATTTTACCCACAATAACGACGATGCATGCGGACAATGGAAAACAAAGTGCAAAATCCTCTTGAGGGTTTAGGGTTTAGGACTTGATGCTTGCGGTTTAGGGATTTAGGAGTTTAGAGCTCAGGAGGCTAGAAGGCTTCGGGTTTAGGGTTATGGGGTTTAGGGTTGAAGGTTGAGGGAAGGGAAAAGGACGGCGGCAACTGCTATCTGATTGGTATCTGATTGGGGTTCATGTAGGACATGTAACTTGCTGATTGGTAGTAGGGAAGGGAAAAGAAACGCAAGCTGCGGCTATGTTTAGGAATGGAAATGGAAAAGCACATGGAAGCTACTCTTCAGCGTTTAAGTTTTAGGGTGTTGGTCAGTACACGAAAGCTACTATTTAACTAATTTAGGGTTAGGGGGAACTAGGGACATCAAATGGATGTTGGTCAGGTAGGGTTCAGTCTTCACTTGCTGGCTGCTCGTAGGGAATGCCGGCAGGGAACCAACACGGAACCTACCATTTAGCGTTCGGACGGGAGAGGGGATGGAAAAGAGCATGGACACTGCATTATAGGGATGCATTCCACCATTCCCTACCTACAGTAAGATATGGATTGGCTTTCAGGGATCGGCGTTGAGGGCTTAGACATTTCAAGGGTTAAGATTTGGGATTTCATCTTCAGGAGTTGGAGTTGGTTCCGGTGATAAGGCTTTTCGAATCACAAGGGCGAGTGGTGCAACACATTATCGAGTCATAGCGCATATCAAGTGTTAGATTTAGGTGAAACTCTGGTTGTGTGTGTGTGTGTGAACCATGATAATGGAAGGCACACGTAGCGTAAATAAGCTCTCCAGTAACCCCCTAATCATAAGGGTACCCTTTTCATACTGTTCAACTTTAATACGGAGACCACCAAAAAAGGGAAAAAGGGTACTACTGGGGTACGTAGGTAGTTATAGCCATGGCACCGTCAGAGTTGTAATTAGTACCCGATCCCGCGAGGGGAAACCCCAAGGCGTCGGGTCTAGGGAAGATGTATATATGACCAAAGGGCATGTTCATTGCTTCCACTACAACTACACCAACTAGAGGCTAATTGCGTAAGTCTGTGCGGTTTGCAGACCCCGCCCACCCCTAAACCCAATGCACGAATTTCCCCGCGCACTCCGGAGACCTTGATGTCACATACCCCTATGGTCGCTTCTAAAGGAATGGCCTCCCTGCTCTCAGAAAGCGTCATACCCAGGGTCTGTCACTTCGTTTATGGCTCAGAGCTTTGGATACCTATTTGGTAGTTTCCTACAAATAGGGGGACCGCAGTGTAGACCCCCAAAATACTTTAGTCCTTAATATGGGGGCCCCCAGAAGGGTAGCCCTAATTTTGGGAAACCCTAAACCCCATATATCCCTTATATAAGCGCTATATAACCCCTTCAGAAGGGTACCCCTAAATTTGGGAAACCCCTATTTTAAGATCTGTAAAACGGCCGGGCGGCAGTTCTGGGCAGCCCGTGAGAGCCTGGAGGCAGTAAGAGGGTGGTAGGGTTTAGGGTTTAGGGTTCACTATGAAGAAATCCATCCTTCAAGGTTCAGATGAGCCGTTTGAATTCTATGGGGTATATGGAAACTACTATTTAGGGTTTAGGGTTTAGGGTTGGATATATAGTCCCCCTCAAGTAGATGGAGTATGGGGTATATGGGGATCTTACTATAATATACCCAAAGCCATACTCTATCTACTTAAGGGGGACTATAGCCCTTTGGACTCTGTAAAGTCTCAGGCCAATTGCAAGGTTCTGGGCAAAAGATTGCGCGCCATCTGTTGGAATAGACAACTTAATTTCCACCTCCACTCGCTAATGTCAAGTTGGGTTCAGGGTTTAGGGTTGATTCTACGGACCCACGCGAGGGAGAAGCCCTCCACAACATGGCCAACATGGCCATGTCTCAAAATTGAACCTGGCGACCTAGCTGTGAGGGCGCCTATCCTTGTGCCTTTCTTGAAGAAATTGGGGCTTGGGGCCAAGCATCCAAGCCCTCTAAACCTAAAATTGGGATCACGTCCATACGCTACCTTACTGTAAGGAGCATTGGGTTCATGTGATCCTTACCTAGACCCTTAAACCCTACCACCGTTTTCAGGGTACCGAACTTTACGTCTTATACCTTCCATATACAAATCTATACAAGTGCCCTTAAAAAAGGGTAGGGTTTAAGGGTCTAAGCAGGGCTTGAAGGCTTAGGTTTTAGGGTTGAGGGTTTAAAGTTTATGGGGTTTATGGGCTTAAAGTTTGAGGGTCTAGGTACGGTAAATCACCTCCCTCTCAGGCAGCCTCAACAAGCGGCTGGACGGCGTCGGCCTTCAGGGTGCACTCCTGGACTGGTAGCAACTTATCCTTACTGGCTCTTAGTAGGGAATGAGGGAATATTATCCTTATGATATATATATATATACACACATAGTGTTATGTGTATATATATATATGCATATACATATATATATATATGTGGCATGGACCTTTATGTATAATGTGACGTGTTCTCCTGGCCTATAGTATTATCAGGCAAGAAGTAAGTCAAACCC
>CAJNIZ010044427.1:0-144894 GCA_905231905.1 Symbiodinium pilosum
ACCCATATTTGGGCCCAGAGCATCTCTCAGTTCACGGCAAAGGACCAGGATGAAAAGAATCATCGGGAATAGGAAGCCTAGCACAGTCATGAGATAGTTACGATTACGATAGTTATCAGGGTCCTCGGGGGGGGGGGGGTTGGGTTTCCCAAAGAAGGCTTAGCCAATCATCCTCCATGACCAGCATCGGCACTATGGATCGATAGGGTTCAGGGCGGTCAAGTTTTGGCTACCATTCATGGCTCTTCCAATATTTTTTTTTTTGTACACGAACACCAGTACTTGTTACTATTCAGTTCCAGTGTGTCCCAATGCATGCGTCTGAGAGAAAGCGGTGCTTGATGTGGAGCGAGCTTACGCATATCGACAAATGCTTACATCCTGCGCGAAGGACACGTCTGACATGGTTGCATAATCTCAAAAAGTCGGGCTTTAATCGCTGACCCTTACCCTTGTGTGATCCTAGCTAGCTGTCTGGATTGTATTCCAGCGTGTCTGAACCCTCTTTAACAGTAGCTCACAAACCCAAGTTTGACACAGCCCTGCACATGACAATAGAGGTTATTCCCAGAAAGCTGCCAAAGAGGTAGTAACTTCATATGTCTCTCGAGGCACGACTGCTGAAATCAGGGGCTCGTCGCATCCGCGTAGCAAGAGCAAAGCAGACACTGTGCATTGTATATCGCGTCGCCTGTGGACCGACCCAGAGACTCCAAAGCATCACGTGCAATATTTCTAGGCTCTTGACAAGTGCTTTCTCGAAGTATTGCCTAAATGCCATTAAGATCTTCGATTCAGTAGCAATTGTGCAGGTGTGTCTAGCACCCATGAGAGCCGCAAAGCGGGATGCCTTCCGTGATCGTACTACACACAGAAACATCCCTGCTCTTCATCAGGTAGACATTTGTTTGATGTGGATATTAGGGCCCGAGTATTGAGGGTCACGTGTAATCATCGCAGCCAGAGTCTGCGAGCCGCACGCATCATCGTGATGTCATGACGCATGTGGTAGCCATGTAGTCCCTCAGATTATGGACGAGATCACAGAGTCGCAATTGCACATATTCTGTCTACCCATGACGGCTATACTGCGAGAAGCCCCTTTGTTTTCAGTCATTACCAGAGGATATTTGGAAAAAGGTGCAGTCAGCTGTACGTAAATCGGACTGGCTAACGGCGAGAACCCCGCAAACTGCTGTCTCCAGCTCCTACATTGCAAAAAAACTCCAGGAGGGTCTTACTGCTTCAATACAGGCTTGGGTTTTAGAGCGCGGACAACGGTTAGCCCGACACCTTGGCGCTCGTGGGAATTTGAACCAAACGTCTCCTTGGAAGCCCGTGCAGTATGAGGAATACTTGGCTTCGACATCTGCATCACAGGCTGTCGGGGGTTAGGATTGCAAGGGTGGCTGTGCAAGAAACCTGTTTGCTCGAGCACAAGCTAAGCAATTGCACCCTTAAAGCTTAAATACTAAATAGCACTGAACCGAGACAAGAGATGTTGGAGGCTGGGTGGTGTGAAAAGCGAGACCTCCAAAACACAGGCGGAGCATCAGCGGCGCTATGCAGTCATGAGACATCGGAAGGGGCCTTGGGGAAGGGAGCGGATTCTTCCTATTCCTAGCAGTCCCAAGGGTCCCCTCCTCGCGTTTGTCTTGCTTCATCCATGGGCCACTGCAGCGACACTCCAAACTCGCCCGCACATCGGAATCAAAACTTCAGGGTATTGACTTCAGATCCTGAAGGTTACGGAGGGTTGCGGGGTGTTTTGGGTTCAGGGCGGCGAAGTGATCGAAGCAAAGAGCTCCCAGTACATGCTTAGCACTGGCTTCCTGTGGCCTGAGAAACGCAGGGTGGTTTCCAGACAACTGGAGTTCCTTGTGCGGATGTGAAAGCATTGTATTTAAGTTACAAACGGTTCCATGACTGACAGGGGCAGTGTGGAGTGGCTATGAATCTTTATACTGCTGGCAGACCGCTGCTAGAATAATCATGGTTGGCAGGTGGCCAGATCGCAGTGCTGGATGCTTGCTTCCCGTTCTTGATGTGTTGTGTAGAGAGGTGCCCGAACACGCCAGTGTGCCAGCCTACCCTAAAGCTTCAGATATCAGGTAGGTAGGCGTGGAGGCTCGGCCTGGGTTCAGCGTTCCATGCTTGCTTACAACACTCCATTTCCATCTGTGGAGGTTGGAGATTTAGAGCTAGGTGTCTATGCATGACGTGGCGCCAGAATCATTGCTGAGCTCTTCATGAACCTCCTTGAGATATGTTTTGGGTTGTACGTTGCATTGCAGCAACATGCCTTTTTCCTTGCCTGTTTCAGCATTTAGTTGCATCCACTGAATCATGGTTGCACAATCCGGATCGGTACGAGTCTAGCTGCCATTGTCGTTTGAGTACTCACAGTTTTTGAGAGCTTTAATCCTACAGTTACACCCAGTCCTGCCTAAACAGCTCCTTTCCAGCCTCCCTGAAGTCCGGTATACAATTCCTCCAAGCAGATGCCAACTCGGCATACTCCCAACAGAATGCGACTATACAATTTGTGAGTTTTTCCCAAGGGCGGATACGCTAGGGGTTTGTAATCCCTAAGAACCAATACAGCGACCAAATCCGGGCGCGTCCGTACACAACGAGAAGGCAGACTTACCAGTACAGTTTTCCAGTATCATAGAGAATCACAAGCTTACTTTGACGATTGCTTGCTACTCGAGCAGTTCTCTACGCCAACACCCTAAGCATGAGCTTCGCGCACGAGAAAACTTTAGCCGTTTGTTGAGAAGCGAACGGTTGCCATGAAGCTCTGCGATCTAGAGACTGGAAGTGTATCTATCACAGACCTCATGGCCTCATCTACCTGAGGCTCCGCAGAGAAAGAGGGCCCCGTGTAATTACCCCACCGTAAAACTTAAAAAATCCTATAATCTATTGTGCCCTATCCTGCGACACCAGGGAGTCCTCTGAAAGACTGTCAGGATCTGTCAGGATTCTGGACCCCCAAGTGTTCAGTCTTGCTGTTTGGGCCTGGGGCCCGGAACAGTGTAGAGCCGGGCCTAGCCTTTGTTCCTGAAAGCAGTGGTGTGATTGAAGAATTCCCTTCTGCCCTGCGCCATTTCCTAATCAGGAACTACAGTTAACAAGTCCAAGCCCTAAAGCCATACACCACCCCTAACCGTAGCTTAGCGCACCCAACAATGCTGCGTTGTGGAAGAGACCTCAGCTACCACAGATTTTTCCTGAAGACATCATTGTACATGCTATCGCGCACTCTTTGCAGACTACTTCGGAGTTCTTAGGGAGATGCGACGAATCTCAGGTCACTATTGGAGAGGGCATTCATCCATTCCCCTGCAAGGTCCGCGTTGTGAGGTATTGAGAGGCGCCATGCAGAGAACTTGAGACACAGCCCCAACCTCAAACCTTGAATCTTAAACCTTAAAAGCTCAATCCTACGCTATTGGCCTACACTTCATATATATCGGGAGCACATCAACATTGTACAGTGCTACTCAGCTTCAAGCCATGCGTTCCTCGACCAACCACCTCGAAGTAGGGTGCTACCAAGGAGGATGCAGCCTGTAGACACTGTAGACTGCATCCCAAGAGCCTACCATAGCTGGGTGTGGTCCATGGTAAAAAGTTGTAGCCTGTTATCCGAGGTATAGGCAGTCAGGTGTATAGCACCGCGATACGCATTGGTGATGGAAGGAAACCATTTGGAATCACACGCCTACATTGTTTCTCAAGGTAGTGGCGCATGGATCCATCAACAACCTGTAAGACCCAAACTTCAAAATGGCAAGGCTTCCGCCGCGTTAGGGAACATTCCGCAGGTTTGAGATAAAAGAGTGTTGAGTCTTGGTACTGTTTATCATTACAGCAATGTTCATGCTTCCTGTGACTTTATCTCAAGCTCGGGTTAGTCGAATTAAGGTTCACGATGTGGTTCTGTCTGAGAATGTGGCCCCTTCTTCTAGGCCGATAGACATGGCTTGGTACAACGTCCGAGATAGGTCCAGGTTGTACATTCTTCTACCAAGTCCTGAACCCCTAGATAGATCCCAAGCTCCAAGGCCACCGCCCTAGATTCTCTTGTTGTTATCTCTTGTGGGCCAGAGTTCTGATGATCTGCGGCGTGGCTTCGTTTGAAACTGCTGGGCGGCGCAGATCCTGATTCGACGTCAAAGCCAATTTGTTCACAGTATATGCTTCTAAGCTTTGAAGTTGAGGCTGCAGGATGCTGGCATTTGACCTTCAGTTTTAGCTGTTGGCGTGTTAAGGTTTCAACTTGTAGGGTTCCTGGACAATGATGAGAACCGAGGCTTTTCCAGTTTGGGCCTCTGGGGTTGCCGCGCGTGGGATAAAGAATTTAATAGTCGTGCTTCAGCTGTCGGATGATAGGCATTGACGGTTTTGCTCATTGGTCAACTCAGCATGCGGCTTAATGCAGAGCCCTCCAACATATAGACCGAACACTCGCAGTAGTCTTCATTGTTGAGATCCCTCATCCGAATGAGTCGACCCTAAGGCTTAACGGTAGTCGTACTTCTGTTGATGTGGAGGTCCAACCCTGGATCTTTAGGTATGTTTAATCAGCTGAGCGTTGCGGCTGATAGTGGCATCTAGCAATGGGTTCGAATGATGGTAATGGCTGGTACACGAGCTTGCTTTGCAGCCCACTGGAGCAAATAGGGCCAGCTCGAAGGCTGAACAATATTTTTGCCTGTGTCGTGGGTGTCCACCTCCCGGACTTTCATCCATAATCCTAAGAAATACGTGTCTGCGGCTTTAACTTACAAGCCTGCGGCTCTAGTGCGGCTTTCAACTTACAACAAGACAGGATGCTTTTGTTGGCTGAGGATTTGGGGTTTAGGATTTACGGTTGTGGGGCTCGGCGATCAAGAGATCGCCAGAATTCTTCTTTTCTTTGAAGTTGATGCACGGACTCTCCTGTGACATAGATGACAGCCCAGCCAACACCTAGAGCAGCAGCACTCAAACACATTTATGACGTGTAGTAAATTGGATATGTTACGTGCGAGTTTTCGAAAATTAAGTAGCTTTTCTTGAGGTTCGGTCCGCTACACGGCATGCGCATGTTTTCTTCGGTAAACCTTGTGCATATGTCCTGAACGTCCATTGGGATCTGCTGCCCAGGAACATCCAGGCCACTATCAGACTCCTGCCTAATTTTTATTGTTCTTGGATCAGTATACTTGGTCTCCCGTTTTTTCCCTTGCATTCGCTGTCAGACCTACATCCTAGACCTTTAAACGTCAAACTCGTCCTAGAAGTCCAGATTCTTCGCTATCCCGTGAGAAGAGTCTACATGCCATGCGCCCTCAATCTCCACAAGAATACATCCTTCGGCCTTGTGCGGCCGAAGCTTGGAACCGGCCACAAACAAACCCTTCAGCAGGATTGTGTTCTTCATGCCATTCTCATACCCTGGCCCTATAATTTATCATCCCAGTATGTCTGACGTTCCAATTGCACATGGGGTCCTAAAAAAGGCGAGGAGTCCAGAGCCTGGATTTCTGGCTTGCTTAATATTCTGAGTAGACCAGGCTTCTGAGCTTGACAAGATGCAGGAACGTTGACAATTACAATTATGATTGTGCTGGTACTGTTCTTAGTATTGCTGCTGGTTTGACATATTAGATATGTAATGATTTACACATGATTTCTACCTTCCCAGCGGGTCCTCCTCAAGTTACACCCTGCGCCCTTAGTAGTGAACGCTTTTTGTACATCATTGACTTGCTCCCAAACTTGACACGCGAAAGTCTAACTCAAGACGTTCCGCAGATTCTTGTTTCCGGAAGCCTGAATACTTTGTGACGGCCTGCATGCGCCAGGTGTTGGTTGCTGCAAAGTCTTGGGTTCAAGGTCTTTCCGTTCAGGATGCAAGGTTTCGGTTTGGGATTTCAGCGTGCAGGATCTCAACTATAAACAAAACCAAGCTTTTCATAAGCCGCAAGCTACGCTCCGCTCTTGTGCGTTGCTATCTGAGTTTTGGGGGTCTGAGTTGAAGGTCGCTGGCTTTGAATTCGCGGTAGATTTTCAACGTTTTTGCAAGATTCTGTTTACTGTTTGTACAGCCACCAAATACTCATGAACATTTTGTGAGTATAACCTGAAGAGGACTTGCGGTTTTTGGCTGGCCAAGGTACGGTTTTAAAGGCCTTCAAGGATAGCAAGTGGCATGGGGGTCCTTTGAGGTGCAGGGCCGCCATGTCCGAGGTGTTTAGTAGGGTATCGGATGCGGAATTTGATGGCGTTGAGATCCACGTCTGATTTCGTAGGAATCATCTTGATTGTAGCAACGACTGGGAACTTCCAGCAGACCTCGATTGTCTCAAATGCCCCGCTAAAGCGTTCCTTTTCAACAGTTGGGGTCCAAAGGTCCAGGACGTGACCAGAAATCATTGCATTTGTGTTCGCGAAGCGTTCGCGCGAGTGTTGTGGGAGTGTCGGACCGCGGTTGGACCCCTGAGGGTCGCGATCCCTGTAAGTCGTTGCTTTCGGACCCTATTCATCTTGCCCGGTGTGAAAACTGCCAACAGTCATTGGGATGGAGCCCCTGGGATTGCCATCGTGGCAACTTGCAGAGTGTTACAAGTGTCAACAGTCAAAGGGAAAGAGAGGAAGAGAGGAGAGAGTGGACAGAGGATGGAGGAGAGGGAAAGAACAGAGAGCAGAGGGAGGAGAGAGGAGAAAGCGCAGCGACAGGGGAGAGAGGAGAGGGCGGAGAGAGAGGAGAGATAGGGCAGAGAGGACAGGGAAGATAGAGATGAGAGAGAGAGGAGAGAGGAGAGAGAGGAGAAAGAGGAGAGAGAGGAGAAAGAGGGAAGAGAGGAGAGAGTGGAGAGAGAGGCGATGGAGGAGAGAGAGGAGACAGAGGAGGGAGAGCAGAGAGAGGAGAGAAAGCGAGTGAGCGAGAGAGAGAGAGGTGAAAGAGCAAAGAGAGAGAAGAGAGAGAGGAGAGAGAGGAGAGAGAGATGAGAGAGATGAGCGAGGACATAGGGGAGTCCCTTGTGGAATGGGGGCCCTGAATAGAAGTTCTGCTAACTGTGTTGCGCTTGGTTCGTATTATCTTCTACACGTACGTGGCATGTGTTTGCATTCGGGTTTGTGGCTCCTGTCAGTTCTTTGACTCTAGTTTAAGTTTGCTTGTTGTATGCAAAATGGTCCCTGTCGCCCACAGTTTCGTATTGTCAGCAGAAGAGAGGTGATGAATGCGCAGTCAAGGTAGGGCCCAGAGATGTGAGCCATGGCAAAGATACTGGTTGCAAAGTCCAGTTTGAGTGTATGGAGTCTTCAACCCCAGTCGATTCGAGACGGCAGCGATTCAACCTGGTGCAGCTCGTACTTAGTATTTCAATCGCCTGATGTTTCTTTGTGAGGGGTGTCCCGTCATACTGAGCCTGCGTTTGGAAGAGAACTGTTCCCGCGTTGCTTCGCTACTTCAATCCTACCATGAAACTTCCCTCATCAGTATGAATCTAACCTTGAGGTCCACACTCTGAGACCTAAACCCCACAAAAATGGTTAGCTTTCAAGGTGGACACAGGCCCATCCAACCATCCATACCACATTCTACTGCGTTTGTCAAGGTTTGAGGGCTCCAAGAGACACCACTTAGCTCCCAAGAATTCTGGTTTCGAGTGGTTTTGAAAACCTCACCAGGAATGATAGGTCATCCTTACACTTAAACTTCAAGCGGTTGGGTTGCCAGAGCATCCAAGTACCTCTACACAAGTTCGTGCTCTGCTGATAGTCCTGGAGCACCCCTGTTTGATTCGTAGAAATGAAAGAAAGGTTTGATGTATGCGGTTTCGGGCAATGCGATGTTTGGTTGATATGCACACCTCCCTGTTACGGAACAATCGCTAACAGAAGCGACAAGCTACATTTTACGAAGTGAAGCACGCTCAGTGGAGACATTCCCAAGTGTGAACAGGATAAACATCTGCTCTGAGGGTCCAGGGGTCAAGATCTGGAGTTTGAGGGTCTTGGGATTCCCGGGTTTAGGTTTGTTCTTTTGTTTGTTCAAGGTTCATCGACTAGTTTGCTGTCTACGCAGGTTTGTCATTGTAGGAAGCATCGAGGCTGCTTTGGTCGTAGGGATGGAGACGCTCTGCCATGTCAAGAGAAGATGAGTAGACTCGCCAATGTACATAAGGTTGCCGCAGGCTTGAGGAATTGGTGCAGAGCTCACCTGTTGATAGCCATCCACTTGGACCCTTGGGGCAAGATGCAGCAGCATTGCAGCATTATGAGCTTATAGACTGAGCGAGCGCAAGAAAAGCTAGCGCGTGCGCGATGAATGTGAGCCTCAGGGGTTCATGAACGATTTAAGCCTATGCGTAATATATTCATGATCCTTCGTGTCTGCCTGCCTTTCCAAGTGGAACCGCAGCATAAAAATGTGTAGAACCAAGGGTGAGATCTGAGTGATGTTTGCTTCAGATTTCCTTCGTTTGGTAAGGTCAGGATGCCCAATTGGGCGTTGATGAACGCCTTTTCCAGTGCCTATTCGTGTCAACAGACGTGGCTTCGATCGCTCAGACTTCTACCATACACTTTCTGCACAGCTGCAGAAGGCCTTGGCCTTAAACCCTGCATAGCCACCGCCAATACATTGAAGGTCCGGCCCACCTGATCGCCTCCTATCATTCACAAACCGATAGCAGATCAGATGCAACTTAAGCTTCCTATGATAGAGCCTAGGGGTGCTTCGAAGAAACTATTGGTGAGTAGGTTGACGGAAGCTTTTTAAGCCAGAAAGGATTCACTCTCCAAATAGCCCTCAGCAAGAACTCAGGCCCCAAGGTTCTCAAAATCAGGCGTCCCTTAGGGGACCCGATGCGTCGAGTGCCGCATCAGCGATGGGATGCTTCGCAGTTCGGAGGGGGACATCAGGATGAGTAGATGGATCCAAATAGAGAAGGGCCCACACGCACACGCGCACAATTTCCATCATGCTACGCTCGTTCTTGTGAGGACCCTCGAAAGTGAAAATCAACCTGTCCCCTTTCGTGTATTTAGCCCTGAGACAAGAACGCCCTTGTGCAAAGACCGTTATGTTCAGGTTCCATCCAACCATACGGGCTCCCAAAAGGGGCTCACAAGCGAAGAGCCCAAGCCTTCAAATTAGTTGAAGGAAGAGTGGAAGAGCTTGACAGGCACACCGGCGCTTGTTGTCTCTTCTTCTGTCCACGGCCTGGATTGAGGGGCTGGGATTTGAGAGGCTGGGACTTGCAGGGAGTCAAAAGGAAAGACACATACTTTGCACAGTTTTTCTCGATGTCGCTGGGTCCGGCCGGGTTCATGGTTCTCAGCTGACCAGGCTTCGGGGTTGAGTTGAGGCTTGCGCGGTTCAGGGTTCAGGCTTTAATGCAAAAGATTCAGAGTTGAGAACGAACCTCGCCAGCCCATCAAATTGTTGGTTTGTGCTTGACGAAATGGAACTCATCTTGTACTCGGCCAAATAGATGTCAATTTAACTCTAGCTTCATGATGGCTTTCCTTGTCTTGATTGTATTTGTCTGCGTACTGCTAGTGTTGCATACATATTGAAGCTGGCCTGGTGTTGAAGGCCTTGGCCTCTTCACTATAGGCTTCTGCTTTTCTTGGTCAAGCCCTTCCAAGCAGTTCCAGAAGCTGAAGGTCCATTGATATCCCAATAATCGTGTCCCATTAGGTCAGCAACTGCAAGCCCTCAACGTTAGGTCATTTTCAGACCTCCAGCTGCAGATGTTTCTGCCTAGGGAGCATTCCAAAGAGTTTTGAAAGTCACATGAGGTTTCACCATACAAATGCAGCTGTCTGCCCAAAATACATAGAATTGGGATTTGATACACACTCCACGCACTTTGCACCACATGGGTGTTTCTCCAATTTGTTTGGTCTGTTCCAGGGCTACCCCAAATCAGAATCCCGCTCTTCGAGGGTACCTTAGCACTGAGAAACCCCGTATCTTTCACTACGAGAAATCCTGGTACATCACAAGCCCCCGAGGCCCAACTCCCTATATGGTCCTATTTCCTACAACCTAAGTCCTAAGCTCAACCTCCTGAACCCCAAAGTGTGAGCGTTGAGCTGAGGCAACCGGTAGATTGGAAGGTAGTCACCAGAGAAGAAGTTGACCTGTGGGGGATTTGTGGAAGATGCTCGGAAGATGTTTACAGCGACTCGAAACTAAAGCTGGGGCTGAGGTCTTTGCATTCAACTCGGCTTCGAATGGAGCAGGCCGTGCAGGCCGGTATGGAGCTCTTGTTTTCCGTGTGTCTGCTGCATTGCAGTTTATTGTCTCGACCAAGTTGAGGACGTCAAGCGTCTACTTCTTCGTTGAACGCAGCAGCTACAGCTTGTAGGTCAGATTGTTTTAGATTGGTTCGGCTTTCCCTTCCTAGCAAGACTGAATCCTGCGGGTCCTCAACCTTCAGTTGTCGTAACTGTGGGCATGTGGGCTCCACATCGAGGTCAAGCACTTCTATCTCAACTTCGGGGTTCAGTTGTGCACCCACCCATCCCAGTAAGGAAAGTTGCTGAAAGCAGGGGCCCAAACCAAAACCCTGGCTCAAAGCCAGCTGGAAAGCTTGGCTCGTCGTAGAGCCCCCTTTGGGTATTTGCAAACGCTGCTGTGGCCGGTGCAGTCATCTTCTGTCTCTAGTCAAGTTCTTCTGGTCGTGTAAGACGTTTCAATATCCTTCCTCTTGTCTGTCTACTGCCTTTTCTTGTGAACAGGCGCGTGGGCCCTGCTTGGTCTCCCCCGCCAAGCATATATTGGCTAAAGCGTCTCTTTTTTTTAGGGAGTCCTTGTATTTGGGCATTATATTGTTTCAGCCTTGAGAGGCCCAAATCTTAGTACGTACTCATTTCATGCAACGTGCGACTATTCGACCTTGTATTTAGCTTCTGGTTCCCAGCGATGGGTGTGGTCACTACAATGGGCCCTATCTGGCCCAGTAGCTGCCAGATCATTCACTTCAGGGAGCTGTAGCCCATCTGGGTGCAGTTCCCGGCCGTGAACAACCCCAAAATTAGCTTGAAAGCAGCTGGGCTGCTAGCAATTTTAGCCGAATAGTTGTTTGGCAGGGGTAACTCACTGAATACGGAGCTATACCTTTCAGAAGGATCCCATCTTCGTTGGTTAAGCCCAAAAACTATAACTGGGCAACTAGCTAAGCAGAACCTTCCAGTGCCTTAGATCATGAATCTGCGCCCTGCCGTCTTCGCAGGCAGTCGCCTCAGGCTTGCCGTGGATACCACCAGATGCTCGGCACTTGTTCACAGGGGCAAGTTTTCCATTTGTGCTGTGCAAGTGAGATGCAATCGATGCAACCCTGATTCTTGACAGTCCCTTTGTAACCGATCAAGTGCCAACTGAAACAGGCTAGTGTCTCCCAGGTTTCGGCGGTCTTGTTGACAGGAGAAGTACAACCATGAAGAGCTTGATCATGAAGTGCATTTCGTGTTCTTACCAGTTCCGGGTATCTACGAGACCCCGCGCCGCCTTTATGTGGGCAGCCCCGCATCATTGAAGTATACAACGGGCTGCCACTGTCCGAATTTTGACGCTACTGCCTGGATTCCTCTTTGAAGCAATGATCTATTATCTATTCCTGGCAATGTTTGTCAATTGGCACCGGAGCCATTGAACGCCAGGTGCCAAGCCAGGCAAATATAAAGGAGGGGAGCAATGGGAGTATCACGGGAGCATCTGAACCAGGACCTTGTTTTAGCACCAGGATGCTGAGGGGGCTTGCCCTCCGGTGTAGGCATAGAGTCATAGAGTTTCTGCAGGCCGCTGAAGAATCATGCGTTTGACAACCAAGGGTCTCTTTTGGGGGTGTCATTGCAAGAAGGGTGCTGATGCCCACATCCCACTCTTGGGGCTGGCGCTTATTCGCCCTAGACCCAACATACCCCAAGCCAAGCATTCCCAGGCTAAAGCCTTCCTGGACAGCTACACCAATGCTGTGGCTTGTCTGTGTTTTTCTGCTTGCAAGGTACCATATCTAGTCCTATCATGGCAGGAAAACTTCGACAGTATGTGTGAAGGGCCTCGCGATAGCGGTTGAATTTGCCGCACCTTGGGAATTTGGTTGGAGAACCCACAAGGATACAATGAGTTCCTTTACTGTCATACACCACCCAGATTTGCGAGCAAGATTTTAGGTCTGGATGGCTGACTAGCCGCATCCCAACTCATGCGCCCTGTAGGAGCCCAGAGAACATGTCTTCAATAATTTCGCTTTCATCGTGTGCTGAGCAATGACTTGTACAATGCATGGAAGGCAGGGTTAGCAGCAAACAAGCAATGTTTTCACAAGCAGCAGTCATTGCTCATACAGAGGCTGCATCATCATTGCCCCGGCGCCTTCGGCAGACCTGGGTGCCTTGCTTTGGCTTGTCAGGGTGGAGGTGTGGAGGTCCAGGGGTGAGGGGTGAAGGTATGCGCGAATTGCTACCTGGGTTTTGATGCTCGTTCAGTTGCAAGATGACATAATTACTTATCAAGCACCACTTGACATGGTGGCACCATAAGAGGGCAAAGGTGTTTAAGCAGAGTGGCTCTTGGGTGCACCTGCCGTAGGCCCGGCCCAGACACTATTCAATTGCGCTTCTCCACTTCTGGGTTTGGGGTAGCCCGGACAGTGGGGTTCAAGGCGGAATGAAGTGTTCAAGGCCATGACGGTTGGAAGTGCTAGATAGGGCATGTCCACACGGGCGACTGACTACAAGCTTGCGGCTTCAGAGGGATGTAGCTGTATCAGATGGAAGAAAAGGTTTTCTGGGCCTCTTGATTGGTCCGAGCACTTTCTGAAAAACGGGATCCTGTTGCTGCTCCAGGCTGGTAGTCATTCCTTGAAGAGGCCTCTTATGTCCAATTCTCACTTAAGCGCCTCTGGCATGAAGGGACTTTTGCCCATGTTGCAGCTTGTGTCATTCAAAGGTACCACAAGCCTGACACAAAACAAGCTTTCAATTTGCGGGAAGGCAGGTTCACGGCCAGAAGCTGAACATCTCAAGAAAGTAACCTTTCACAGATAGAGGATGTCTTGGGACTCCACGGGGCTAGCTGATGATGCAGAGGCACCTTTGAGCATATGTCTTCCCGCGTTTTCAGACAGGATGAAAGCTCAAACCGTGTACCAACCCACGTTCTTCAAGCGTTGTAGGAGATTTATTTACCGAAGGAAAGGCAGGATCAGATACGTGAACTTGATTAGCAGTTTTTCTGAACTCGGTTGCACCATTCTGCACACTTCGTCCGTGCATTGTAGGACACCAAGGACCAAGGCTGCATAGGAGGCATACGATAGGTGGAAAGGGATCCCTCTTGTGGGCGTGTCGGCGACCTAAAGCTCCTGTGAAATCGAAAAATAGACCAGGGGCGGCCCAGAGTTCACGTGGTGACAGTGGTAGCCTCAGTGCGTTTTCTGTAAGGGATTCCAGAGCTTACCTTCACCAACTATGTGTTGGTTCGCTCATGCTCCCGCAGCAACAGACCGAGTGCGGACTTGCTCAGACTGTTCCCAGCAATGCAACAAGCAGATTTTGCGCCGTAGACCCTATGCAACGTGCGAGGAATCCAGTTGCCTAAGCTTGAAGCCAAGTCACAGGAGGATTCCACAGGCCCAGGAACTCCTTACCCGGGAACTCCTTACCCGGGAAAATCCTGAGAAGCCAATGCCATGAATCTCCAAACCCACAAACTTCTCAGACATAAAGAGCCTGCTATCCGCATATGGCCTTTTGGTCACTACCAGCGGGATTTTCCTTACAAACCGTCCACTAGACCCCTGTATATCTGGGTAGAAGCCCTGTTTGTCTGAACGAGTTTAGGATCGGTTCCAGCACGATCACAACGACTTGGACTGGAGGCGCTTGAAAACCAAGGGCTGTTGTAGGTAGACCGCGGCTTGGCCGTACCAGTAGTTTGGTGGATCGCGCTGTTCCCACCTCTCTCAGGCTGCATGCAGCTCAGTGGAAGCCTGTTGTACGTGTTTCTGGTTTCCGAGTAAGTTTGTGTCCTTTGAAGCGTCTCCTGGGTCCTCGCATGCACTTCCTCGGCCTAGGGGATTATCATCCTCATTCCTCCATCCCTTCGCAACAACATTGTACTCCTGACCATGTCTTGTTTCCTCTTAGCTTGCGGGTTTGGGTTTTCACGCGCAAGATTTTCGGTGTAGGCTCCTGCGACAGAAGCTGCAAAATACAGAGATGGTACGAGTCCTGGTCTAGGACAGCGCTTCGGCTTCTTTGGGACAGCTTGGGACTTCTTAGCAAAGACCACCGCGATGGTTTAGGAGCCATCTCCTCGGACCAAAACAAGTCAAAGGTGTTCAGAGGTAGTATCAGGAGCCATGGATTCATGTGGATACCTGGAACCTTAGATTGTATCACGGAACCGGACCGGAGGCTTCGCTCCGGGAACCATAAAAGTGTTGACCTGTAATGCCCACTCATGCTCCGAGGCCAGCTTGTTGCTAATGCATTTGTTGCGGCTAACCATGCCTTGGTTTCCAACGAAGCATATCAGCATCGGCAGCTGGAACACACATGTGCGCAATCATATGCAGTCTCCATCAGTATCAAAGATGCGAGGAACCATCTAGAAATCCTGACTTCATTCCACTGTAGATGATTACGCTGTGCTGCTTCAGACTCCAAATCCTGAAATCCAAGGCTAGGCTTTTGTGGTCATGGTCATCCTCATGGGGTTCTAGCCCCAGACCCGAAATCCTAAACCTGAAGCCCTCAACCCTCAACCTCCTACCTGGCAGAACAGGCCTATGTTTTCCTGAGATCTCAACCCACCATCGCCTGTTCCAGAATCTTGATCTCAGCTGTTGTCTTCGGCCTGCAGTTTCATCAAAGTGGGTCTAAGCCCCTCTGTGCCCAGGGTTTGCGCTGGGGCGAGCAACGCAGAAAGGACAGGCATGGCATGAGCAGCAGGTTGGGGCCACCTCGCCTTTTGCTTGTGCGGATACAGTTTAGGGCTCAGGGTTTAGGGAATTAACTACCGCATAGGCGCTGCGAGAGAATCCCCAGAATCACATTCCCGAAAACCCGTGCTTCAGTTTCCGCAAGCATTAGACCCAAATTTGTTGAGGTCTGAAAGCTCTTGGCGGCTTGGCTTGTCAGAAGCGGCAACTGTATGCAATCGCAGAACTTCATCTAGGGTTTGGTCCAAAATCGTCTGAGCATATCCTGCGCCGGTAGAATACCGCAAGAGAAGGCTCGAGAGTTCCTGTTTTGGACCAGTGCTTTGAGCCTTGGTAACATCAGTCCAGAATACTTACCGGTCAACATCAGTTTGTCAGAGGGGCTCCCAACAGCTAGTGGCATTTAGGATTTTCCAACTATCTGCAGGTGAATACAGTTCCAAACGGAAGCCGAAAAGCCACTGGGACTTAGAAACCAAAAGCAATTTGAATGTCTTCGCCACGCATATGCTACACAGTGCTACCACAAGCGACATGCAGCAAGCGCGTCAGGGCGAGGACACTTGATTGCGCCCGGTGGAGCCGTCACTTGCGACCTAGTTTCCCGCTACCTTGTAGCATAGCCAAGGTTCTTCTTTGATTTCAGCTATGACAGTCCTTCCGAACTTGCCTTGGGTCCTCCCCAAGCAAGGACTTTCAGATCAAGCCTCAAACTTCCGGAGGATGGCTTGGTTCTACCTGGATCATGACGGGGACGGCGTATTGTCGCGGGAGGCCTGAATCTTAGGGTGGTTCTGGACAGCTTTCACGATGACCCGTGGTCCCTGCCACACCCTTCTCACATAATTATTATGGAAATGCCTCCAGACAATGCAATCCTGACAAAGTGTTGCGGAGGCTTACGGTCTGGGAATTCGCAGTCTTGCCTGCATGGCAGGGGGTTTAGACCTATGAGCCCGGGAGAACATACAAGCTGCAGGGTTTGTTTTTGGGCGATTAGGCTTTGACATGTGATTTGATCTCAAAAGGTTACAGTTTACGTGCTTCGTCTGCGCAGAGAGTGTGGATAGCTTAGTACAAGATGAGAATGTCCCTACCGAATACTTAGGGGCTATGAACTTCATGAGCTATCTCTATATGCCCCATGGCCCGTGCCCACAGCCTCAAGAGCCAGGCCAGGTGTTGATGCAAAGCTGATTTCACAGACAGCCCAGGGCCTGAGATCCATAGCTTAGATGCACAAATGTCCCAGTCCCAAATTCGCAAGACCAGAAACTCCAAAGCACCTCTTTCATACATCTCAGTGCAGCTCAAAAGGCTAATTTACGACTCCTTACACCCTTGGCGCCAACTACCCAAGCCAAAGTGCAAAATTTGAATGCAGTTTGACAAATCCCGCGGCCCCAACCTTTCGAAGGACATCCGCCACATGCTGAAGGACCTCGAGGATCAGGTCAGCGTGCGACCGCTTGTTCAGGGTCCAGATCTCATGTAAAACGCGGGTACTCTTTTTGCACCCAGACTGCACCTAAACGGACACAGACTTTCGAGAATTACCGCATCCTAACCTGAAAGTTGAAAACTCTACACCCTCTATGTCACATACTTCATCCCCAAAGTCCGCCCTTCCTGAAACAAGGGCGGAGGTCTGGGATCATGGGGTCGAAGAGAAGTTTGGCCATAAGACCCGAAGCCTGGCAAGGGCTTGACGTTGAAACGTTTTAAACACAGAAAATCCCCTTCCTATTCCCTCAATTCCAAGCCTGTTCTGGTGTCTGTTGACAGAGGTAATGCAGCGCCGGAACTTTTCCGCGTGGAGCCTGGAGATAGGCAGTGGTCTTCATATCTTGACTGTCGAGGAGAGGACTTTTGCAGCAATCTACGGGGATGTATCTGCTAGATTGGGAATAATTCCTCTGGTGCAGTGTGGTCTTGTAGTTCCCGGAGTCTATCTCTTTCCAGTTTCTTTTCTGCAAAACTTTCCGAGCCCCTGCCTAGCCCCCAAGATCAAGCCATCTAGCACCCCAACCTTACATCCGTGTAAAAGCTACAGCCTACTCAAGCCCATCCGGGGTCTAAGTCTAAGTCTGGAATCGTTGGCTTGCCATCCCTAAGTTCCTAGCTCAGTTCTTACTGGGTCCAAGTTTGATTGCTGTACTTCAGGGCATAGTCCTGAACCGTATGCACCCAGACTCTTAAGCGCAAGAGTCTGTGCCCCAGACACTAGCAGCCCTTGTAATGCCATTGCTGGGACCCAAGCTTTCCTCCGAAGGCAGCCCTGAAGCTCAAGCCACGCTCGCACCCCTCACGACTTCATAGAAGCCATGGCCAGCGCAGTTCTGCCTGCTTCCAGCGCACACTGACTGCAACAAGATTTCGAGTCCAGGGTCTAGGGATCTGAGATACATCTTCCATGGGTAAGATCAGTGGGGATGGCAATACTATTCTTCATGGTCGACCATGGCTGATGGCAGTACGGTTGACAACGCTCCTCGTCATGCTAACTGCTGTGCCTAAAAAGCAACTAAGCTTGCCGGAGGGATCCTGTAGGTTTTTGATTCCGTCCTAGTGACTATGCCTACAGCCAGGGCTGCAGGACAGGTTTTGAGGATCTTTGTGAATCGTGTCAGCTTTTTCGTCTCTATGAGAAAGGACTTGGGGAGGCCGTGCAGAACTGCACCAACACAGATACTTCCGATTTGGTCAAATTCAATTCGTGTGCTACACCCCAAGTTGCGCAAGATCTGCTTTAAGAGGATGTAAGAGCGGAATTTCTCTAGATTTTGTCGGTACGTATTCGGGCTCCGTCAAGCCCCTTAGCCCTGAGTCCCAGCTCTAGTCTAAACCTATACCACGCAAAAACTGGGCCAAAACACACGGTTGCCTGTAGCCTTCAAACCCCGAACTAAAAGAAAGCCTTTGTCACTTGGCCGCTCTGCCGCCAAGCGAGGACCATGACTACCTTTTCCGACTCGTGCTGATCGGAGATTCAGGTTGGCTTTGGCACGCTTTGGGTGTTGGGTGGGTTTGGAATGTCTGCGGTGCTTGGACTTGTGTTTTTGGCTTCGCCACCTGAGGAGGAGGATGGGTTGGGGTGTAGGGACTCAGCATTAATATTTACAGTTCTGAGCGTGGGGCTTGGTGTTTCGGGCGCAGATGCAGGTTCTAGGCACATGCTATTATGCTGATTTAGGATGTGCGTTTGAGGCTTTGGTTTCAGGTCATGTTGGCTGGCAGTCTCCCGTTTCAAGCCTACCTAGCCCTTGGAAGCTTCCCGTGTTCAGGTGTCGGCAAGTCGTGCCTGCTGCTGCGCTTTGCAGATGACACTCGTCCAACAGGAATCATTGTCGAGTGGGCGCCGGCCAAACTATTCGTGGCATCTAAGTCTCGTGATAGAGTGTGCGCCCGCAGGTGTTACATACAGGTGCCGCCCGATTGGTACATATACCTACATACATTACACACAGCATCGTGACTTCCACCTTGCAAGCTTAAACTGAACATTATTCTTACCAGGGCTTTGCAACATGGTTGCAGAGAAGGTTTGCCGAGGCTGTCCGTGCCTTGGGGTTCTTGGTTCAGGTTGACGGAGCTGCGAGGCTCCAAGCGTGTGTTTAAACCTGTAGGACATGCTTGTACTTGTCACCTTGTGCTTAGCTCGTGTTTGGTACTTTCGGGTTGCCATGATGCCTCCAGAGAACTCAAGTATCGTCCAAGTCAAAGCATCGATTAGTCCTCACACTTATTGACAGCCATGCTTATCCTGATCCTCGTGGAGGTCATTCAACTATGCATGCCGCTTTCGCTAAGCTACTATGCATATTCATATGCACTGCCCAGGACACCTACGCTGACAACTTCGTAGCGACGTGCGGAGTGGACTTTCGGATCCGGACCATGATCTTGGACGCTGGCCGCCTTTTTGGGTTCAATGGGATTGTGCGGCCACAGTTGTGAAAGTCGGGAAATATTTCTGGGGCTCGAGATCTAGGGAGTTATTGAAGTACCAAAGGGGTCAGCTGGCAGTTCTCAAGTGCTTAAGATTGGGGAGTGTAAGGCAATTGTTTAGCGATCTGCATTTCGAGTTTCGGAACACATGGGCATCAAGACCCCTTCTTGCAGCAACTGGCTTGAAGAGAAAAAGAACATGAACGGCATCTCTACCTGGTTTTCTGAGGATGGCAAGAAAGCGAAGACGCAGATCTGGGACACCGCAGGTGCGCCAGGGCTGTGTGGGTGTTGTTGTGTTTGGGACAGTTAGGCTTTTTCGGCTCTGCAGGCATTGGGGATAGGGCCCGAGCTTTCTGGTTTTGGTGTCGAAGCTTCGGGGTTTGGCAGGAAGGCTTGGCTGGAGAGATCCCCGGTGGATAGGCATGTTCATTCTAAAGCAGGGCATACTAGGACTTAAGTTAGAGAAGTCCAAATTGAGGCACTTGCTTCCAGAGCGCCACGGAGTGATGTTCAGTTGCGCGGCATTGCTGTAAGAGGGAAAGCATCTTACTATAGGTTTCGTCGCGAAGAATCTCCATGCAATCCGATTACACTTCATGAGAGCATTGCGTCCACACATTATAAAGGATCCTTGACCCAAGCGCGTCCTATCCCTGAGCTCCAGAAATCTTTGTGACAGAGGCTTCCATTGAACCCTATGCCTATACGCCACTCAAACCTTGATACCGCGGCAGTTCAGTTCTTTGAAGGTCAGGAGCGATTCCGCACTATTTGCGCCAGCCCGGAACCTAGCAACACCTGGGTCTGCAGGGGGATTACGTACGTGGATTTAGGTGGGTGTGGGAAAGGATGAGCGCTGATATAAGCCTTTGTGTACCCCGCAAAAAGGACACTCCACAAGGGTCCATCACTTTGAGGCACTCCCATTCTGAAACTCTATGCCGTGATCCCTGCGCCCAGAGCTCCAAGCTGCGGACTCTTTTCATCTGCCATCCTCCTGCAACATCTACACGCTCAACTCCGAAGCCTCAATCTCAAGTCGAAAGAGACACCCCATCCCGTCGTCGTTTCAAATTTCAGGGTTCGATTTTGTGGTCCCCAATCCCCGTGTCCGTGTATGCCAGGAGATGTAAGGGTCCTTATGTAAGCGGAGCCAAGTTTACCAGATGTCGGTACATACCGGGGTCAGCTGAGGTTGCTACAGGTCCCATCAAGCCCATCAAGATCATGGATGCACAGCACACCTTTCCGAAGACCTGTAGTGCAGGTGGTCGCCAGACATGTAGGCTGCAAAGTCGTCCGCTCAGAAGCTTGAATCATCTGTACTAAACCCCTAAACCCACAGCGTAAGGTAAAAGGGAACCCTTATGCCAAGACTGCAGCCCGAGAGTCTAGATGTTACAGTTTTTGCCCTCCCAGGCCGACAACCTCAACCATTACGGTTTGTTAACAACACTCTTCTAAGGCTTAAAGCCCTGTCTGACCCGTCACGGCATCCAAACCCAAGGCTACTACAGAGGTGCCCATGGGATCATCGTCGCCTTCGACCTCACAGATCGCGAATCCTTTCACAACGTGCGCCATTGGTTAGAGGTTGGGGCCACAATTGTTCTTGGCGTTTTCAGGGTTCTTGGAGGTTTGGGAGTTCAGGGTTTGAGGTTTGGGGGGCTGTTGATGGAAACAGCCCTGCATTCTTGAGATATCAAGAGGATGCTGTATTGCTATGAGTTCGCACACTTTAAGTCAGGCAGGGCTCATCGATCAGCAGTCAGGGAGGAGGCTCCGCTGCTGCCAACAAGGCTGTTGGGCAACATGAGCCTTATCATCGGCTCACCGGCAACTCTTGAATGATTGAACAGTAGGTCCTTGGGTTTTGCCTCACAGAGTGCTCAAAGTGCGGTTGCAGTTGGCAACCCAACCCTATGATGATCAGGAGATCGAGAAGTATGCGCAGCAAGGCATCAACAAGATGCTGGTGGGCAACAAGTGCGAATCTAGACTTGCATCTCTGCATTTTGGATAGAGGCTAGAGCAAAAGCAGAAATGTGACCCAATCGTTTAACTTGTTGGCGGGTATTCTGAGGGCCTGCTTGTTCAGAAGATTCCACGGGCGCCCCTTTCGAGATATTCTCGGGCTCTGGCAAATCAAAAACCCTGAGAAGTACGTCATAAACTAAAATCAGTTATGCTTTACACCCGGCACCCACACTCCAAACCTGGGATTTTGATTCTATGCCCTTTTTCCGTGGATGGCTGTCCTGAATTTGCAGAATAGCGCCTCTGGATGGCTTACATGGTTGCCAGGGTACCTTCACTGTCGTTTTGCATCCCGGATCCTTTGATCCTTTGATAGATCCCAAACCCTGATTCCTGAACCCTCCATGCCAAGCCGAGTCCCCAGACCCTAAATCTGAGACATGCTGCTGTCCTCTTCTGCTTGAGAAATCTAAGTGGCCCAGGACATGGCTTCCAAGCGGGTCGTGACGTACGATGAGGCCATAACTCCAGTGATTGCTTAGAGCCAGACCCGTGTCAGGAGAAGGCTTCATTCATTCCATTCTGTTCTTTGCACCCAAAGAAGCAACAGAATTTGTCTCCCTCAAAAGGCTCCAAGAACAAGCTGGCGTGTTGGCGTTGGCAGCTTTATGCTTTATGTACATGCACTGGGGGCATGTGTCGGTCAGCGGCATCATGTTTGCAGAAAGTAGCTATGGCATTATGAAGATCGTCATAAGGAGGTGGATGCACGTTTGCGACAGCCCTAAGTTTTCCTTTTTTACTTTCCTGTGGCTGTTCCCAGTTGGCTCTGATTCTTAACCCCCGCGCCTAAAGCCTCAACATCAACTCCTGAACATGGTGCCCCAAAAGTCGGCGTGCAGATATCAGACTGAACAGAGACTAGCTTCTAGACCTTGAAGCCTACACGGACCCCATGAATCCCGCTGACCCCGTTCCCTGGAAGTCCGAGTCCCAGGCCAAAGAGCTTGCAGATGAGCTCGGCCTACGTGCCTTGGCAGCCTGTTCTGCTGTGGGGCTGGGGATTCTTAAGGAATTGGGTAATAAAGGACTTGGAGGTTTGTGAGTTGAAGACTTTAGGGTCTTTTATTGTTGCTCTGCCGTGTTGGCCATTAAGCCTTCTGCCGCCTTACAACCAAAAAGAAGGGTGCCTAATGGAAGGTTATGGGCAGTTCCAGAAGCAGCCCCACACCAGAGAGGTGTGACCTTCCGGGGCTGAACACCCGGGTCCTGACGTACGGTCTTCCTGAGCGTCAGAATCACACCAGGCACAACCATGTTGAATCACATCGGATGTGTGGTACACTGCGAAAGTTGCTGTATTCTGGGTCCCCCTACCTTTAGAACACTGTTGATCACGTAACCTTCTAAAGCCCAAGCCCTGAAATCCAATGCCCGCAACCTTCCATCCCGATCTCCACCACCCCCTAAAACCTGGCTCCTAAGGCCTAATCCCTGAGGAGAAGAACAGGCGTATCTTATTGATTGATTAAGCGGGGCTTCGATGTGAGCCTTCCCAAAATCGCGGGTTCCTTCGCGTCGTTCGATTCCTTTCTGAGGAACAATGAGGACCTGCGTTTGGACACTTGTCCTGTTCCTTTCTTGGTGGCTTCTAGGTTCTCGTTGATATCAATGTGTGACTGAGGAACGATGTCTTGGACCCCAGGTTCGGGCAGCGTTTGGGTAGTGTTCGGCTTGTTTCAGCAAACCCCACACTGTACACCCCACGGCCCAAAGCTCTAGAGCTAAAACCTTCAACCGACCCCACAATCCTCAGCGGCTTGGGAAAGTGAACGTCTCAACAGCACCAGGCTACCTCGAGACAAGCGCAAAGCATGCTCACAACGTGGACGAGGCATTTACCCAGATGGCCAAGGCCTGTGCAGGGTTAGTGCCAGAAATAATGACACCAGAGATACAGAAGCAACAGCATACGCATGCTGTTAACACTATGTAGTACTGGCAGACAGAAAAAAGCAGACAGAAGTGTATGTGCTACAGTCTAAGGTGTTTCTCGGCATTAAGTAGGTTTCTTGTGATTGGGATCTGTGGACTAGGGATTTTGACTGTCTAAATTTGGGGATTATAAGGGTTAACCGTGACCAACCACCCCGTGGGTCAGTTGGCCTTTTGGGCTAAGAAAACCAACCCCCTCGTCACCTTTGGGCAATGCTTCAGAAGGCTAGAACTTAGATTCTGATGGATGGTTGGAAGAAGGGCAGAACTATAACAACATGATGCGCTTCGACGGCGACTCAGGGCTTCCAAAGATTGATTGCAAGCGCAGGTTCTAAGGCCCACACACCTTCTCATGCCATACTGACTCATGTTGCCCTTTGATTGGCAATTGCAGCACTCGAAATCCAAACCCTCAGCCCTAGATAGATGCTTAGCCCTGCTGTCTTCAACCCCAAGCTCTTGCTACAAGATGGTCATGAGGATAGTGATGTGGATTATGCTGTGTGTTCATTCCTGCTTGATGTTCTTACGCCTTACGCCATTCGGATTTAGTACGTCAGAGGGTCTGCAACAAACTTTCTGATGCAGATAGTTGTGGGAAGCATGCTGGACTACAACCATTCCAAACTGGTACTACATATAGATTTTTTTTGGAAATTTTAGAACTGGCGAACAGAAAATGTTTAGGGCTTGGGGTGTCCTGCTGTCGATACTGAAAATACTGCATGACCCTAGTATACACAGACCCTGGCGTGCAAAGCCTAGACCCCAAACCTTGAACCCTTACAGGAGATCAAGGACCGCGTTTCTCGGCAAGCTCCGCCATCCGGCACACCCACCAGGCCAGAGCATGGAAAATGAGTTAGAATGGCAATGGTTTATAATGACGTGAGAGTAGTGGCGGCGGCAGTGGCGGCGGTGGTAGTGGGGGTGGGGGTGGGGGTGGGGGTGGGGGTGGCGGTGAAGGTTAAGGTGGCGGGCGTGCGGGGGCGGCGGTGTTGGTGGTGGTCTGTGCAGCGTTTGAGAATTCAGACTTGGGCCTTGGGAGTGGAGCGCATTTAGTTTCAGGGTACTGGCACTCTCAGAGGCGTATGCTTGCAGAAGGCACACCTTCAACGTTCAAGAGTGTCATAGCCGGATGGCCGGATGCTGAGGGCTTACGGCTTAGATTTCAGGCTTGTACGGGCTTGTTAATGATTATGCCTCTTTTTGTAACTGCAGGAACATTCAACCCTAGTGCAGCCCAGACCCAACATCTTGCCTGCCTCGGCCTTGCGCAAGCCGCTGTAAGTATCTTAGTATTTTTGCAGGGCTTCACTCAGGCTCTCAAACCCCACGCCCTCCACCGCTAAGCCAACCCAGGCCCCTGAACCCTCGATTCTACCCAGAGACTTCGGCCAACTCTGAGCCCCAATTCCCAGAGCATACAGGACGATCGTGGGGCCCGGCCAGCGAATCTCCTCGGCTAACTGCTGCCGGTAGACCTCTTCCTTACCGGAGCCCCCAACAAAATGAGCCTTGCAGTGGGATTCGGGGCCATAGGTATCTTTCAGAGGATGTTCCACGGCTGGCATTTTTTCGTAATTGCAGCCTCCTCGACGATTTGCATTTGGCTTCACAGCAATGCAACGCAGGGGTGCGTGCTTGGTACCAACCTTGGGGCTCGCTTCGGTAGCTGAATGTATGAGGATCATGTTAGGTGTTATTCCAGAGAACAGAGGGCTTATGCCAGGTGTATGAGTATGGGCTTCATGTTCAGACTTTGATATGTCACTTTCCAAGCGTCCAGGGCCCCTACAGGAAGGATTTGCTTCCGAACTTTATGTGAAGAAGTTCAAGTTGGGGGTTCCATGAGCTTTGGGCTTCAAGCTGTTTCCATTTTTGGCTCCATCCTGTGCCTTACGGCACAGCTGGCGCGAGTGCCCAATGTACAGCTGCTTGGGCAAGATGCACATGGCGCGAGGGAGGGTTAAGAGTTTTGAGGGGTGTGGGATCTAGTTTTGCCAGTGGCAGTTCATCGTCGTCCTGGCGGCACCCAGAACATCGGCAGTATGCCATGGGTGGTGGTAGTTACCGAGAAGAACAGGACGGGGTTATCATACAATTCACGCTAAGAAGCACAGGTTTAGAAGCAGTATAAGTAGGAGCTGCAGCGACAACCAAACGTCTAGGGTCTGGCTCCTAATCCTTTCTGCGGTTTGAGAGCTTCTCAAGGCTTGTTGTGGTGGCCATTTATTTGGACACGGAGAGCAAGAGAACTTCCCTCTCGTGGGCCACATGGAAAAGTGTAATTAAGTGCTCTTCTTGGACAGGTTAGCCTGTAATTCGCATCAGAGAGGAATTCGATAAATCAGGGGGAATGGATGAGTTCGTATAATGACCTGGTGACGTTAACCTTTTTGACCCGTCTTAGCTATCGCTGAAACCCACCCTGCGCTGGTCAACCTCAGTTCCATGCGCGCACGAAGCTCCGGGAGTGCGGCACTTCATGCAGGCTGCGCTCCCTCAAGCAGGAAGGAGCTTCTGGTGACCGCTGCTTCTGAGAAAACGTACTATGAAGAAGGTCTCATCGGATCTTGGGGTTTGGGAATTCACGGTTTTGGCTGCAAGGTCAAGTATGAAATTTTCAAAGCTTTTCAACTTGGGGCTTGGAAAGAGCCTAGACCAATGCGAGTTTGGTTTCTGCAACAGTTCCAATGCCTCCACGACAGCGGCGAAGCCCTGAACCTGGAGCCCAACATTCAAATCGCTATGCAAGTAAAAAGGCCTGCGCAGCAAATGCTGAGGTTTCAGCAGCGCTTTCCGACCCTGCATTGAAGGCTGCCATGAGGCACTGCGTTTGCTTGGGGACTTCGGCTTTAGGATTCTGAGCTTTCAAGAAGGTGAGGTGCATGCATTTGCTAACCTGGAGTTTGGGGGAGTCTAGGACCCCGCAGCAAACGAAGTCACAGTAAACTTTATACCGGCACAACTACACCTGAGTTTTGTCCCAGATCTTCTCGCGCGTTTCTTCTTGTAGCGCATCTGTTGTTTTAGACGCTGCACTGTGGGAAACCGCAGTCAGAATGTATCCGTTAGTCTAGAGAGAGGATATTCTCTTGGGCCACGGCCCTATGCAGGGCCTGGACGTCCAATCACACTTCAGATTAAAGCTACAGATGCTGCCATCCTCTGTGTGGGGGCCCCTTACGCACCCGACCAAGACCTCAATAGGCCAAAAAGGCATGGAAGCTCGTCGTGCCGAGCAACACTGACCAAAACCCACACTGAAAACACCTTCATCAAACCAGCACAAGCACTCGCCTTCCTACAAGAAAATGCTTAGAGCTCCTGACATGTACAAACTGCGAGCCCGTCTTGCCTTCCCAGGCTGGGCCCCTTAGTCAATCTACATCCTTGGCGGCATGTTTGGGACCCTATGTTTTTTCTAAGCTGTGACACGCACGAAGACCCACACGAGGGAGCAGCTCGGATTTGACCTGGACGTCTCCATACTGCCCGGAACTCGAATGATTTTGGCTTTCCGAGTCGTAGGATCCGGGCTCCTCCAGCAAGGGATGCATGTCGAAACGATCAAAATAATGCTTTTGGTAGTGTTGCTGCAGCTTCTAGGCGGTGTTTTAGCGCGTCAGTGCCTACGCAGAGTCTCCATGCTGCTATCCAGAATTTTCCGCAGTTGTACTGGCATCTCAGACGGGCCTTACACTGTAACAGTAATGCTTCCTGAGCTTCCTTTTGCTTCTGCACCACCCCTTAAGATATTGTGGTTCCCATTGCTGGTAAAACTTCATTGGCATTTGCGACTGTGTGTCATAGTGCGGGCCCCAGAGCTCATGGTCATGGGGGTTGGGCCTCTTTGCCCAAAGAAATTTGATTTGCATGTTAACTTGGGATGGGCAAGGATTGTGGTCTCCTGGTCTCTGGGCTGCGTGCAGTGCAGATGTTTTGAGGGGAGGAGGGTGTATTCAGAGCAGTGATATGTATCAGTGCTAAGGCTCTGGCGGTAATTGTTGCCGTTTCCAGCTTTCTGCAATCTACAGCGGCCATATTGAGCTAGTGCCATAGAGATTTATCATTCCGGCTTTCCAAGAGGGTTTGGCCAGCCTTGCTGATAATGGTATTACGCCCTTGTGGCTGCTAACCTCTGAAAAAGCAGGTCTCTTGACAGCCTGGCTGTTCAGGAACGATCAGGTTCTTGAGAGCCTTGTCCAAGAGATGCTGGAGGACTGCTTTGACTCTCCACAAAAGGCGGGCGAGTAATTTTGTAAGTGAGTTTTTTTGGGGAAGGATGCTAGGTAGACTCTCTCAGGACTCGCACCTGCAAGCTGGAAGGGTTGCAACTTCGGGACGGTGGGCTGAGATTTGACAAGCAGTACCGCGCCCACATCTACTTTCCGGCCTACCACAAGTAAGACCCGAATGAGGCATGCTGCTTACCAGGCCCTGCCCTTCCATGGATCCTACACCTTACATCGCAAGCGCAGCATGCATGCACCGCCCGAAGAAGCGCCGAAGATACCATGAATCCTAGACCCTGAAACCACAACTGAGGCCAACCAATCCATGTATTCATCCAAGATCCTAGCTGTTCTGTGGTGGAGGAGGCCTTACATGATCCAAGGCCCAGGAAGCTTTAGAGTCAGAAGTGCTTTGCGCAAAGTTTTTCGTTTGCATTCGTGGCACATATATGGACTTAGACTCCAGTACTGGCCAAAGACATTTCAGGTGTGCCTTCCAGAGAGAGAGCATGATGTCAGACGCCGCATAGGCCTCACACTTGAGGCGATGAGCAAAAGCCGACGTTGGCATCAACCCGTTGGGCCGGGATTAACCCATGAAACTGCTTAAGGACTCACGCGAGTTGCGTTGTTCTGTTAACTCGAAGCGGAAGCGTCAGGTCCGAACCCCTCAACTGGCAAACATCAACCCAAGACCTATCCGGCGAAGGGACATCCTCCAACCTGGGCCTTGCTGCTCCTATGTAAAGCTTATGTAGAGCTTTGGAAACCGGATGGCTCCAGACTTGATGCACATGATTTCCAAGCAGTGGGAGGACGGCCTCCTCCTTTTCTTGGATGGAAACGGCGACGGCATGATTACGGAGCAGGCATCAGACAGCATAATTTCAGTTGCTGAGGTTCAAGGCTCAGGTTTGTGGAGTACGGAGAGTCGGTCACTGCACTTTTGTTAAACTTGGCGTTTTGGTTGAGGGGTGCAAGGTTGTTTGAGGGCAAGGTGCGAAATCTGAACAAGCGCATGTTCCAAGGCTAGTGCGGAACATGGGAATAGACGTCAGGCAAGCCTGAACGCGTAAAATCAAATCAAGGAAATCCGGCAAATTCCTTGATGGGTCAAACTTCATGGTGGTATGGCATCGTGTCTTACCATGAGCCATGAATGCTATGCATAGATTCCAGAACTACGGCTGAAGGAGTTCTGCGATGCCGGCAGAGAAGTTCGAGACGAGGCGGGAATTGCCAGATTTTCGCTTCCAAACGCGTGGGCACTTTTTGGAGGAGAGCGTGTATGGGTTTGCTGGACGAAGATTATTTTGGGGGGGATTCGGACTTTGCAATGGCCCGGAAGGTTGCGGGTTGGGGCCCTAAAGCCCAAGTGGAAAGGTTAACGCATGGAAGGCTTTGATTCAGAAGAGCCTAAGGGGTTGGAGCGGCAGTCAGCAGTTAAGTGCTGGGCCCTTTCCAGTCAGTGATCGCCTTGAGCAGGGTTTCATCCCTAAGTTCCATTTTTGTCAGCTTCTAAAGCTGAAGGGTTTGGTGGCAGAGCTTGCAAGAAGCTCAGTCTGATCCTTGGGGCTCTGTCACGGCAGTTTCTCAATGTGTTGTGTTTCAACATCGGAGTCTGATTCTGGCAGGGGGCTCTTGTTACTGTAAACTCGAGGCTAAAACCTGGTGCTTTGCAGTACAGGTGTAAGACGCAAATGCATCTTCCCTGTTAGACAAGAGTAGCGTGATCTTTTGGTGCGTTTCTGAAAACACTGGGCTACTGGGGTTCGATATTTAGGCTCTATCTTTCGGTTGGGGTAGGTGGGACCCTGACATTCTTTCGGCCCTATCGCTGCTAACATCTGAACTGCCTACCTCCTGACCTGACTTGTAGAAAAAACCTGTTGTGGTCAATCTGAACTACCTAGTCCATTCAGGTGTCACATTTCTACGCCCTGGCGGAGTCGACCCGTGCGCGTTTTGCGTTCGCACCCACATAGACGTTGCCACAATCACAATAAAGACAGCAAGCACCGGCAGTTCTATGCACAGGAAGTAGTATCCTGCATACATGTTTTTTTCCGTCTCTCTCGCTGTGTGTCTTTTTTTGTTGAACCTAGTTCTGTTGGCATCGGAGACTTGATTGGGTTATCGGCCAACCGAGACTGGTGGCAAACTGTACTCTTCAACGTTATCTCAGCGAGCTTCGCACCGTAAGGTTTTGCATAGATGCAGGCCCGCATTGAGGTCTAGTTCTTTCTTTGGAGGATGCAGCATCTGTGGGGAGCCTGTTTCACCATATGACCATATGATATGGATGTGATTGTGGCCATCATGAGCAAGCAGGCTCATAACTGGGGACTGGGGATTTTTCCTGAGCGTCTTGTTGCGTAAGTCCAGCCTCAGTGGGGGATGAGGGAATGTACCCTGTACTAGTCCCGATACTCCAGATGTTACCACACTATGCGCTGCCTCATTCCCCTGCAAGCACCAGACAGATAGCAGCCAGGTGCTTCTCGCAACAAATCCTGGAGACCAACAGCAGCAGCCCCCGGTGCAGTGCTCAACTTGCGAGGTTTAGCGTTGGGCCTAGAGGAAGGGGTCTAAGGTCAAACGCACAGGGTTTACGTTTAAGGGGCTTATGTTGGAAATTTCTAGGCGGCTCTAGGGATCTGCTCTTTGTTGCTTGCCCGCGCAAAACCTGACCGCCCCAGACTTACACCCCATATCTCTTCACAGAGTAGCTAGGACCCGCGGGCAATGGGGGAACTCTCTTCGGCTCGATTTGCATCTGCAGTGACGTTTCACCGTGTTTGCGTTTGGAATTTTGAAATGGGCTTCTAGGTGTTGCGCCATTGTCAAGTATGACGCCTTGCTGAGAAAAGCTGCTGATGGATCACTGACAGATCGCATGCAAACGTTAGGGATGCGAGGTTCTGACTCATGAGCGCAATGAGGCTTGCCGGGCATAGCGTATTGGCGGCTGACTTTGAAATTGCAACACCCGGACAATCCTCAACCCCGTGGGCTTCGACCAGATACTGGGAATCTTGACCAACTGAAGTGAACGCCTACTCGCAGGATGCCATGCAACTCTTGTCCTTGACCTCAGAGCCAAATGCAAGGAGAGCCGAAACCTGAACAATTGAAACCCACACCCGAAGCCCCGAACTCACACCGAACCCTAATAATCCCCTAATCCTGATACCCTTGAGAATCAGCAGGTTCGGTGCTTTCTACGTTGTTGCCAAACCCAGGCCCGCAGCAAGAGCTTCCAAAACAAGAGAGGGAACATACTTCAGCCTTCATAAGGGCTTTACGGGGCTTCGCGTTGAAAGCATCTGATAGTACCTTGGAGGGAGTTTCCTTCCTTCAATTCTCTAGCTATGCTTGGACACCGAGACCGGAACCAATCCTCCATAAAGGTCATGTGGGGAGCAGTCGGGTCCAGGGTGCATCGTAGGGTGTCAGGATGTGTAAGGTTTAGGTTGCTGCATCGAAGTTGCATGGTTTAGTTTAGGGTTTCATAATCTTTGGTACAGGGTCTCGTTGGTTCATGAGAGATTCGGGCTTCAGGTTTAGGGCCGTAATTGTCAGGTAGTTCCTGCGCTTGGAACACCTTAAATAGGCTGTCAACAAGCTAGGCTTGTATGCAAGTGCGGAAACTTCTCATCTGTCCATCCGTTCCCTCTGACAAGCATATATTTGAAATGAAGAAACAGTATTGAAGCATTCTGCACGCAGCCCTTAATCCACCAGCCCCCCTGAAGGCTCAAACCTAAAACATCCTAAGCCCTGCGCTTGTGTTGCCAAGGCCAGCTCGAAACCCTAATCCCTCCAGCCCCCCCAAAGCCTCCTTCTAAGCAAAAACGGCCAGGGCCGAAAACGAGTGGCTTGCTGGTGCGGATGCCATTGTATTCGTGCGGGACTGATGTCCAAAGTTGTCTTGTTTGCAGCTGAAGTCATATGTAGGTTTAGCTTTAGGTATTCAGGGTTCGGCGGTTGGGGGTTTAGGGCATCTGCAGTGTACTTGAAGTCCACGGTATGGATTGTTGTGCAGTCCGGGGTGCCCACTCCAGCAGTTGGGTTGCAGCATTGCGGGGTCTGAACCCTGCCCCATTTTGGGCTGAAGCATGTCTGGTGAAGCACGCATGTTTAACGGCGATTCAGGATCCATGCAGAAGGCGGAGGCTTGCTCACCTGTCAAATGTTTGGGCAAGAGCCCAATGTTCGTGTGGACCAGAGTTGCGGGTTCAGGATCCTGCCTTGGCTGGTATGCGAGTTTGAGGAGGCATGATTGAAATTGCAAGATTATGTTTGGCATTCGGGTTCATACATTGACTGCCTACGGCCCATCGGCCCAAGAGACTGGTTTTCATGTTGGATAAAATCTGAAGCCTTAGACGTTTCAGCACCAGGTGCTAAACCCCCTGCAAACTGAAGGTTTGACCCTTGGTCCGTTCCAAGGCAAACACTACAAGCAAGCATTCTCCGGCCGTGTACCAGGCGACACGGGTTTGGGGGCTTTGGGGGATCGGAATGTAGGGAGCTTACGCTTCAAGATTTCGATGCGTGGCTTTGTGGTTTCAGGGTGTAACCGCAAGGAACATCGAAGGATTCCGGGGATCAGTTAAGGTCTGATCCCGAAGTTACATATTCTGGATTGCCCTTCTCGGCATTTGTGGTCCTAAAACGCAACCTTTGGGTAGGTGGCGTTGAGATTGCGCGAAGCCTCGCTTGAAGTAACAAGGCTCAGGCCTGCAGGTAGCTACCAACAGATGCGAATGCGCAGCAGCCCAGCAAGTGAGTCTGTCATGGAGAGCTTTGGGTCTTGTTTTTGCATGTTGACGCTGCCATACTCCACACTATGAAAATTGGCACCCTCAAACCCTGAAACCCCCAAGCCTTGCCGCTCATGAAAGCAGCTTGAAATCCTTCTTCGCCCACTTGGCCTCGCGTCCATGTTTCATCCACAGCGAGAGAATTATGAACCAGAGCATTACACTCCGTACACCTTGTAAAGCTCCATGCGTTTCAAATTGAATGAAAGGTTCGTCCTTAAACCACTTCACACCATGACCGTGCCGTACAAAACCCTGAATCACACCTTTGTGTGCCCATCCCAACCAATGGAGCCTCCTTTCAAAATTCCTGGCTTGTTTCACAAAGCCCGAACAAGCAACTTCAGACACTTTTTACAATAGTTCTCTCACGGGGCTCAACACTATTGTCTACACCTTTAGCGCCTGTGCAGGCTGCCCTTACCAATTCGCGACTGGCCAGACTTGGGAAGAAGAAGCGTCCCGACATTTTAACACCCCATACAGAAACTTGCAGAGGGTTCACAGAATGGTAAGGGTTTGCATGAGGATTCCTCGACCAGAAGGCCACACAAAGAGTCAAGAGGCGTTGCGTTGGCATGCGTGAGGTTTGAGTGTTCATGGCATGATGGATTGTGGGCTTGTGGGATTTGAGCAGAGTCTGATGTGTGCACACAGAAGCAATGTGAGTGGCCCATGACTAGGTCCTTTGCCTCAATCAATGCAGAAGCTACTGTGATGGGATCCAAGAAGACAGATGCCAACTTAAGGGCTGATGGCAATCCTGTGAAGCTTTATGTCAATGAGCTAGTCTTCTTTTTTTCAAGACGAGGTCTACCTTTGAATATGCTGTTGAAGAACCACGGCTCCGACCTTCAAAAACAGCTGGGCTTTCAAAGCCGTAGGTCTCCTTTAGGTGGCCTTAAGCGGAGGCTGCAGGCTTCGGCGCAATGAGATTTAACGACAGCCACCCTTTGGAGACTTAATTGTGTTCATGGTTCATGCTTCCAGTCTGCACGACAACTATTGGCAAGTGTATCTAAGAACACACATAGGCATCTTGGCGCAGCTGGAGCTGGAAGTAAGGACTGTGTCCGTGACCGTCCACCTTTTCCCCCAGACGAAGGTGCGGCAGCGCGGTCGTGTTTTTTTGGGAGTACTAGCCGAGATGTACTTATCAGAGCTGTGCTCGGTTTGTCACAGAGAGGTCAAAACGTCTTCTTCGCAGCAGTAGCTGTTCCCGTTACAACTTCATCTTCAAGCTTGTTCACGTTTCAAACTTGAGGCCACAAAGCTGCACCCTGAAGACCCATCGCTGGAGCTTTGTCAAACCCAATTCCTATACCCCAGACTCTTGGAAGATCTTGGAAGGCACAACACCCCAACATCCTTGACATGCCAACTCTCAACGACTCAAACTGCCAATCTGAGAACTCCACATCCTGAAGAGTCTTTACCCTCAACACCCAGCAGATGCTGTCAGTAAGGGTCCCTCTCTAGTCAGGTGCATCAAAAAGCCTGCAGTCAATCAAGTCCAATTCCCATAATTACTCAAGGCCAGTTTTCAAGCCTTAGCTCAGCATCTTCGTGTGTTCACTGTATGGCAGGTTCTCTGCATGTTTTCACAAAACCAATCTCCAGGGTTGACCCCTGCAGTCTTTGCTGGCCTTCACGTATACCTTGGCGTCCCGGCTGGGACATATGAGGATACTGATGCCACGTTCCATTTCGTTGTCAGTGTTGCCAGGAGGAGCAGGTCACCCTTGAGCGGTTTGCAGCAGGGGCCTTGTCTTTCAGGGAGACAAAGGCCTGCTCGTTTTGATTGTTGAAGATCGCTGAGAGTGCTCGTCTGGCGCTGATTGGGGGCTACGCCGATATGAATAGCATCCAAAGAAGAGATAACCAAGTTTTCCATATTTGCCAGGGTTGCAAAGTAGGTTGGGAAAGGGGGTCGCAGTATTCCTGAAGGGCCGTCTAGGGGCTCAAGCTCTTCAGGACTTAAGATCTGTGGATGAGGTTCTGGGGCCTGGGATCTCTCCCTATGTTTCGGGCCGTAGGGCAAATGATTTGCAACATCTTTTGTGTGTTTACGTGACAGCCTTTTGAAGCGCAGTATGGCAAGTAGTTGACACTTGGTAACAAAAGGCATTGCTCAGATGCAGGTTTCAAGCCTCAAGCCCCAAGCTCTGCAACCCTAACTTGGAAACAGGAAAGCCAACAAACTCAAGTCAAGGTTGTGCAATCCTTAGATTCCCAGGCTTCAAGTAGCCTACCTGAAAGGGACGTATGCGGTACGCCTAAGGTCCTGGCACTGTCAGCCCACTAAACACAAGGCTACTCCCATTGATGACCAGTGCGCAGCATCGTCTGTTTTTCCATTTGAACGTATGCATACAGCTCATGTAGAGCAGAAAGCCAGATGTGAATGCGGGCCACGGAGCAGGCTTGACAAAAGTCACCGTTCCCAAACTTGCACGAATTGCAAGCTACGAGCCGGATGATGTTCGCCATGGTTGGCACTACGGCTCCTCCTCCTGCTTTGTAGTGACAACTGCAACCATGACGGGTGATAGCAGAACTTTGATGTTGCTGTTTGGCGCCCTTCCGAGGTCTTCAGGCTTTCGATCTACATCACCTTTTGCCTTTCCTTTATCCCAGCGGGCATCACGCACTACCTGGTCAAGGAGGGCCTTGTTTCGAGTCAAACGCATGCTGTGAGGGCTTGCGGGTGGACGGGATTTAGACCGTCTTGATTCAGCGTCTGCTGACTTTGGGTTTGGTGAATATGGGGATAAGCGGGTTAAGGTTGAGTTGACACAGTACTGGAGCAGAAAGGCCTCATCATGAGCTGGAGTAAGGGGTGCTTACAGCCAACCACCAGTTTTCTCAGCTTATGGGATCATGCGTTCAGGCCGAAACAACTCTTTACAAAGATGTGAGGGCTACCATATGAAGGAAACTAAGAGCAACCAGCGATATCTGAGGCACTACCTAGGCATGGATTTATCATCGTTTCAATGTGAGGACCCGATTCGGAATCCCGAATCCTAAGTTGAGTCACCGAACCTTCAGACCCTGGCTGTGCCACCGGTAGCATTGGCTCAAATTAGATTTCCACAAGCTTGTTGAGGGTTTTGCTAGACGGTTTAGAGCTTGGAGTGTGCGCTTTCGATGGTGAGTGCTGATGCCAGACCCGACAGAAGCTTCCTGCCTGAACTAGGTGCTACGCATGGACTCTAGACGCGACACGAATGTAGCTGGCAAGTACACACGCACAATCTTCAGCATATGCAAGATAGGTGAACACGAGGATGGTGACCAATAGGAATTGAAGGCATACGTCCCAAGTCCAGCGCTGCGGTGCCAACGCCATGGCTGCCTCAGAGCCGCAACCAACAAACGGCGAGGCCGTGAAACAAAGTTTCAGCCGTGTCAGACTAGCAACTAGGTAGGTTAGTGGAGAGTTCACCAGAAGCTGGCTATTTCCACAGTGCACAGGCTTGTAACCCAGACCTCAAGCCATCATCTCAATATCTGCACCCCTACCCGACAAATCCCTAAGCGCTGGTGGATTGATTCCTTAAAGCCTGCGTCCCAAATCGTACTTAGCCTCCAAAACCTCGACCCCCCCAAAATGCACAGGTATACTTGTAGGGCCAAACACCGCTACACCCTGCCCAACTGCTGTTGCGGCCCCTGTCATAATCCCTGAATCAAGCACACCCAAAAGAAGCCTAACCTTGAAGCCCTCAGCGCAGCATCGCGATGCTCATTTGGGAAGTCAAGCTGATCGGGATGAACAGTCTGTTCTTCATGAGTAGTCGACGGTTGAAGGGATATGTGTAGATGCTTTCGTGGGCACGAGACGCATTGCAGTGACAAGAGTGCGTCGAAGTGCGCTTCTTAGGCTTAGGATCCTTAGCTTGTCTCACCTGGTCGAGAAAAGGCTGTAAGTAATGAAAGTCTAAACCACACTTCCCGCCATTCCCTTTGTTTGCAGGTACCTAAAAACTTCGAAGGGCTCCAGCCGGCCAAGCATGCCGAAGATCCGGGCTCCGAGCCCGACAGCTTTGCCGAGGTCAGTTTTTTTTTTTTTTGTTCTCGATGTTTCCGGTATTTCGGGTCTAGGGTTTGTGATCTAGGTATGTTTTGTGGGATTTGGGGGAGTTTGAGGTTGCGGGATTTAAGGTCCGGCCGGTTTGCGTGGTGATTTGGTTGCGGTTGCGAGGAAGCTGTTTGTCAGGGTTCCTGTCATGTTGTAATGTTTGCTGTTTCTTGTGCTTCTTCGGTTTCTTATCTCTTCAGGTCATCCATGGGCAAGGGGCTGGAGAGATGGGATTTCGTTTGGCGTGGCGCGCAGGCAAGGCTTGAGGAATCAATAGCTAGTTGGACTTCTCGCCTCGCGTCCATCAGTCAGCTTCTTCTTCTTCGACGGTCCATTCCAAGAGAGACTATGCTGCAGTTGTCGGACGGCCCAATTCTGACAAGACGTTTCTATGAGCCTTGAACGGCGAACTGATCTTCCAGCAAGTTTGCTCTGGTAAGCTTAACTCCTCACGGAAGTTCGGAAGTCAACCATGACGACCACAAATCTTTTAAGAGACGCCTGCATCGATGGCAACAGGCTTGGCTTGTCTCAGGATGAAAAATCTTGTACCCTCAAGAAATGCCTTTGGATGTAATCATGTCCGCAAAGTGAAATAGCTGGGGCAAATCACGTGGCCGATCGCGAATCTCAATTCCTAAATGCTCGCCACTGTCTCCATGTTGGAAACCTTCCCTTTCGCTTCTACCGTTCTGCCAGGAGGAGGTAGAAGACTTGCGGAAAGCCTTGCCTCTTGGCATCTGCTCAAAAAGATTGAGGGATAAATCTCGGTGTTGCCTAGATCCCGGAAGGATTGTCCTTGCCAAGAATTGGCGATCGTGCTTTTTGGGCTACAGCTTCTGCGAAACTTGACCTGGGCTCACGGAGGCAAGTAATGTTGGATAGCTTTTGCAGGGGGGGGTGCAATGAACAAAAGCATCGGGGAAATTATTCCGAATCAGCTATTGTTTTAGGGGGTCGGAATAATGAAAAGTTTTGGGGCCCAAAGTCAAAATGCCAAACTCCTGACCAACAGAAGCGGCTTGCAGGCGCTTTCTGGGACTAATTCTTTTCCCTGTTAGACCAAGATATGTTTAAAGCTAAAATGCCTTGAGCCTCAGGTAAATTCCGGAGCTCTAGCACAAGAGCCTTTACCTATAAGGCCAGATATCAGATACGCTGGAATGCAGAAACTACGAGAGCCCACTTTAAGCAATTGTTCTGAGAGGTCGGTATAATAGAAACGTTTCCAGCCGCTTCAGTTTTCACCAGGATACCTTTCAAACTAAGAAGCCTTGAGCCTCAGGCCTTACCGGAGACCCGAGACGAGTAGTGGTACGATCAGTAGACATAGGAGGAAGAAGCGTAAGATGAGGAGTAGGGGAAGGAGGTGCAGGAGAGGATTATAATTGGATTTCAATTTGAGAATCATGATTTTGGTGGTTTGGGGTCCAGGCAATTTCATTTTGCATAAATCAACCCCTGAGCGCCCAACATACAGATAGGCCATGTTAAGAAAACATAAGAATACCATATGTTGGAGATTTTCTCTGACCCAGGAAATTTCATTATTACCACCGCCTTCGCAATAAAGAACAGTAAATTAAGGCCGGATATCAGATACGCCAAATCCAGAAACTAAGAGACCCCCAGCTCCATTCGAGCCGTCCATTCTTGAAGGGGCTGGTGCAGCAGGGGCCTGGATTTGCTTTATTTTTTTTTTTTTTCGGGGGATTGGGGGGCGGCGGGGAATAAAAGCAATTTTCTTGACCTATATCTTGACTATCTTGACTAGGAAACACCGATGTCAATGGATTTATTTTTCATTTCAGATGGACTCGAATTAGATTCATTTGATCCTTATATGATTTGCGATGAATTCGAATTAGATCTCCGATTGGTTGTAACTAGATTGTCGACTGACATTATTTGTGTTTAACTTGAACTTCTGTTGTTTAGACTTCCACTCGTCTCTAAACGGATTGGAAATACTTCTGCTTTGATTTCAATTTTTCTCTTATTCAGTCTTTAATTTAATGATTTCAATGAGTTGTCACGTGCTTCTATCTGGTTTTGGATAGGTTCATTTGGGTTCAGTTGATTTGACTTAACTAGATATGAAGTGATTTAGATGAGGGTTTCAGTTGATTTCATTTAGACTCTAATTGATCTTAGCTAGAATTTCACGGGATCAGAACTGGACTTTAGATATCAGCTGGCTGATGCTTCAACTGTTGTAATTAGATCTGAATTGGATTTAATCTGTAAATTGGCATGCGCCCTGCACAGCTTGACCTCAGCATTGCTCTTCGTTTGCTGTGGCCGTGTGGTTCAGGGGCCCCTTGTAACCTTTACCTACTGATCCTTGCAATAGCAGAGAAAAGAGAGTTTGCAGTCTGCTTCGCTTTGCATAGAGTGCTCCGCTTTGTCAGTTGGCACCGGAGCCTTGGCTTTGCGGCACGGCGTCCGATTGGGCCGCCAGGCTGCTTCGCTTGGGCGCGTTGTCTGCGGGCGAGCAGGCACTTCGCAGGCAGCTCAAGGAGGGTCAGCCAGACCCTGAAGATCGCCACGCACAAGCCTCTGTGACGCGGCGAGCTCACGCGGCCAAGCGTGGTTGGGAGTCAGAAAAGGAGTACAACGACCTCACTGGCTCTATACTTCGGAGCTTGGAGCCCCCCTTCAAGGAGGACTTCATCCGAAGCACTTTGGCGGTGAAGCTGGGAGCGAAGAGGACACCGTGTCACGATCCAGGTCACCAAGAGCTGGCGAGCGGCAGCCGTGTTCATTGCCTACTGCCCGATCAGCGGCTCCTTCTTCGGCCTGTGCGTTTTTTTCGTCTTTGACCAGGTCAGGCGGCCAGAGCTCTACCAGTAGTTGTTCAGGAGTTACTGCCCGATCCACCGGAGCGTCTTCGAACAGAAGCTTTTCTACGTGGACCTGGGGCGGTATGGCGGAAGAAGGACAACCTCCATTTCGAGACCGTGACCCTCCTCCAGGATGGAGCTGAGAGAAGCGCGAGATCACCCGGAAGCCCTTTCTTCGTGACCTTGAGCTTTGGGAGGCAGTGACAGATCTTCCCAAAGGAAAAAGGGGCATCAAGTGTGTGCAGGCGCTCAGTGGTCCTGCGAAGGAGGCGGTTCAAAGCCTTTCTGTAGGCGACCTGGTTGCGGAGGATGGCTTGAAGAAGGTCATCAAGGTGCTCAAGGAGGCCTTCGCACCATACCAGGAGAAGGCTTTACCGAGGGCGATGGAGTCTGCATTCTTTGGCGCTGCCCGCTCGCACAAGGAAAGCATGCCGGAGTATATCGTCAGTTTCAGCAGGCGCAGTCTGTGCTCAAGGCCGAAGGAGTGGACCTTCCCACCAAGGCGTCCGGCTACCTTCTCTACAGGCAGGCCAACCTGGACAAGGAGTCGGAGGCTGAGCTGACCACCCGGCTCCAAGGCGACTTTTCCCTCGATGCTGTCCTCTTGAACCTCAGGAAGCTCGACAGGGTCGCCGTGGAGAGCAAGCGCGGAACCTTCTTTGAAAAGCTTGGCTACGACGAAGAGTCGGAATGGCCAGAAGAGGAAGAGGGCGAAGACTACTTTCCCACTTTCGAGCCAGAGCTTGAGGGCGCCTCGACGGAAAACGGCGAGGTCATCGAGGAAGATGACCTCATCGATATCCTGGCGAGCTATCAGGATGTTCAAAGCGCCCTGCGGCAAAACCGTAACGCCCGTGGACTTTATCCTCCGGCAAGAAGGGTCAAGGCAAAGGAAGCTCTTTCGGACCGGTTCCTCACGGAAAGGGCAAAGGGGGAGGAAAGCAGGGCAAGAACAAGGGAATCACCATACAGGAGTTGAAGCTCCGCGCAAGATGCCGGTCCTGTGGTAGGATCGGACATTGGTCGAAAGAATGCCCTGCCAACGCTGCTTCCCGCCAACCGAGCTCTTCGGCAAGTTCGTCGGCGGCTCCTTCTATACCACGTCATCGCATGGCGCGTCCTTGTATTGGGCCGGTGCAAAGGCAGGTCCTGTGACGGAGTTTTTCACCGAGAGTGGCCTCGAAGCAAAGTCGTCCTTTCTGACCTCAGACCATAGCAGCGCTGTGCCGTTTGTGGGTGTGATAACGTCAAGTGCAGAAGCCATTGTAGACACAGCTGCGCAAGAAGGTCTCATTGGGCGTCCTGCTCTGCTTCGTCTCTTTGAGGCTCTCAGGAAATTTGGGCTGAAAGGGCGGTGGACAGGCGAGGCTTCAGAAGCTAGAAGGCATCGGTGGTGTAGCGAAGACGCTGGGAGTCGTGGAAGTTCCCGTGGGCATCGGTCAGGTTCCGGGAGTTGTGGCGTTAACGGTGGTGGCCGAGGACGTTCCTTTCCTTCTTCCGGTGAATCTTTTACGCGCTCTCAAGGCAAGCGTTGATCTTGGGGAAAATCGTCCACACCTTAGCAATTAACACCGACTGCGTCATGAATGTCCTCCCGTCTGGTCATCCTACCGTCAGTGTTCTTGACTTTGGTCCCGGATGGTTTCTCCCAGAGATTTGCAAAGGTCATGTCCCAGAGAGTGCGTGCTCAAGCGACCTTGGCCGCGTTTACCGGTGGTTCAGATGTTAGGTGCTCAGGCATCGCGTGCTCAACGAGAGCAGCCATGGGTTGTGAGCACTCCAGGTCAGAACCCTCCACGCGCACGCGCGCATTGGCGCGCACTCTTGGGCAAGCTTTGGTGCGTGCTTCAATGGGCGCACTACCAGTCCGTGACGGGCCAGTGGTTGCAGCTCCCTCCGAACCTTCGACATCGGCGACTTCAGCCACGGCGAGTTCCTGGCACCCAATGCCGTGTTCTTTAGAGCTTGCCCCTAGGCCTCTGTCTTCTCGATCTCCCATGTCCTCTCACAGAAAGACTGCTGTTCTGTTTTTCAAGGATGGCGACCATGATGTCTTGGAAGACGATTGGAGAAGCCTAAAGCCCGGCTACACCGACTTCTACGTCTCGAAGTCTGTCCTGAACAAGGTGGCGCTCGGCAACAACACGGGCAGGAGGAAGTCAAGAGGGTCAGAGCGGCAATTGGCTCATTGGCGTGGTGCGCCAAAGAAGGGAGGCCTGACGCCTCGGCTGGAGCCAACGTGACAAAGGAAGGGGCCATCGCACAAGACAAGTACACAGCGCTGGAAGTGGCCATTGTGAGAGAAAGAGCTGATGGCCTTGGCGTCCAGGTTCGATGGGTTGAGCATCAATCGCTGGTGGTGGACGCCCTCGCGAAGGTCCATGGAAATCCCACTCCGTTGTACAAGTTGCTGGACTCCGGCTATTACCGGATCGTGGCGGAAGCAGGGCTGCTGGACGAGAGAGCTGTTTTGAGGGCAGAAGGGCGTGTTAAGCGCCGCTAGATGTTTTCTGCCGCTGAGGTCAACAGAATTTTGAGGGTGCTGTAAATTGGCATGCGCCCGGCACAGCTTGACCTCAGCATTGCTCTTCGTTTGCTGTGGCCGTGTGGTTGGTTCAGGGGCCCCTTGTAGCCTTTACCTACTGATCCTTGCAATAGCAGAGAAAAGAGAGTTTGCAGTCCGCTTCGCTTTGCATAGAGTGCTCCGCTTTGTCAAATCGGTTTTGCCTAGATTTCCATTGACTTTCATTGACTTGTACATTCAGTTTACGTGGATTTCAATTGGGTCCAACCAGGTTTTGATTGGCTGTAAATAGGTGCTAAATTTAGCTCAAGTTGGTTTCATTTGTTTTTGTTTGAATATTCACTGATTTTAAGTATTTGCAATTTATTTTGATTATTTCCTAAACTGAGTCTGATTAGATCTGCAATTAGGTTTTCAGTGATTTGAATTATATTTCCAATTGATTTCAATTGGCGTTCACTTGCGTTTAGTCAGGTTCTAATTTGTTTTCAAAGGGTCTAGAACCAAGTTTCACTAGATGTTACATGAATTTCAATGCTAATGGTAGTGCGATTGCTGACACTAAGATGAAAGGAATGCCAGCTTCAACGACGAACAGAATGATAGTACTTCAGACAAGACCGATAGTCACATTGATACTCCTAGCAAGACATCTTTAAAGTGGTTCAGCAAGGAGATCGCTTACCCGAGGCCTGTTCGCCCTGGCCACTTGTGGAATGGTGAGAGTCCCGAACCTGATGCTTGCGATGCTTGGGAGGCCCTAAACGCGCTGGTTTCAGGGGCTCGGGCTTGCTGGTAAGGATGTCCGGGCATCTGTGTAACATGGATCTAGCTTGGCAGGCGTACCCAAGCAATGACAGGACGCGTGGGACACCACTCCGGATTACAGGGCTTTTGCGGGGGCCAAATCCTATCGCGATCTTGAACCCTGAATTCATACAACACACTCGATCCAATCTCCAATATATTCGCGCCGAGAGGTGCAGGCTGACGTGGGCCTCGCAGCTCTTCTGGAGCGTCATCACAAAGTGCTGCAGGGAAGGTCGCTCTTCGGGGTTTCGGGTATGAGGCTTATAGTCTGGGGTCGTGTTTTGGTATTTGAGGGCGCGCATTTCCTTGATTACGGGGTTGTAGGCGTGGGGAGTAAGACTCAATATAGCCTACTCAAGCCGCAAACACAGGATCTAGAAAGCTGAGCTGGTACACATTTTTGAGGGATTCTGCATACAAGTGCCAAGACGTGGAATCTTTTGAATCCGGAGGCATCAGGGAGCAGCTGACAGTCAGACTGGGTTCAGGAGCCCTGCAGTATTCGGAGTCAAATATTTGGCGCGCGGGTTTGGCATCCAAGAATTCTGAGGAATGCACGGTGCGTGGGACGTACCTTGAAGCAGTCAGAGTTGACGCAAACCACATCCATCTTCCGTTATTTTTTCTCTTTGATGCGCAGAACCAATTGGTGGGTATGCTTGATTGGCCTAGCTGAAGCACGTCTAGAAGCCTCATTGCCAGCAATCTTGTATAGTACTGATACTCCAGAAAACCTATGATGCATTCGTGCTTGAAATTGCTTTTGTTGCATTGTGTGATGAGGTTCGATCAACAGGATGAGCTGCTCAGGCAACTTCTGCTGAGCCTGGGGCAGCAGCTTTGGAGTTTGAGGTCAGTCAGAGGTGATCTTGACCCACCAGGACGTTTTTCACAACGTATTCGTGTGTGCAGGATTAGAATGGCTTGTCTTATGTGACTTCCATCGGGTACGGTATTTATTTCGTAGGAAGCCTGCTCGTAGTGTTGAGCGCGTGCTTTAGAGTAGAGAGCCAAACTTGGTACCCAGCAGTAAGATTCAATTTGGATTCATTTATTGAGTTCAACCTTTCATCAGGGCTTCCCGTCAACCCAGGGAAGAGGCTCGCACTGGGCAAGATGCATTGGCATCGCATTTTACATACATACATCAAACAGGCTCGCGAAGAGAGGAGTTACCAACAGCTTCGGCGCGTTGACGCCCGACTTTGGTACACAGGAACTGTTCACATTGCCGAATCCGCATTTCTTGCTGGAGTCTGAGTACATTCACTCATTCACTCAGGGCACACGGACCGGCAACGAGTACTCGCTCAACTCTTCTTGTGGACGAGGTCGAGTGCATCCGGCAGAGCTTCTGGAAGAAGTTCCTGGCTCCAAGAGTTCGTGTCCTCTGAGCGTGCCTCAAAACTTGGGGACAAGACCTCCACGACGCTCCAAAACTGGAGCTTCATCAGCGCGCGGCCCGCTACGACCACACGCAGCATGATGAAGTTGCTGCCTGCGTTGCCTTGCTTGCTCAGCACCTGGAAGTTGCCACAGATGAGGCCCTGCCAGGACCGCGAGCGTCTCTTGCATTGGCTCCTGCATCGCCATGAGCAGAAACGGAAGCAAAGGGCAGCCCACACCTTCTGTGCCAAATGCGCTGGAGGCTAAGGTCAGCAGTTGCAGGCTGCCAGAATTTACATCAGCTGCTAATACACGAATGAAGCCCAGCCCCAGCAAAAACCATTATGAACAAACGTCGTAAGCCTGTGATGTAGGCTGCTTCAAAACCCGATAGTCCTTGGAACGGCCACCTGTCATCCCCTGCTAGTTCCCAAAAATCTTTCATCTGTACAAACTGATTTTTGGAAAGCCAAGTCGTACAACCCAGGAAACCAGTGCACAAAGAAAGCAGTTCGCTGTCCCGCCGTGCTGGGCGCGAAAGCGGGCATCGCTGCCGAACACAAGACATTACGTGCATGGTTTCCAGGGGTCATGGTTTGAGGGTCTGGAATTTATGGTTTAGGGTTGGGGGAGAGGTTTTAAACACTCAGGTGCGTTTTTCTAGGATGTGTTTACGTTAAGGCGTGGATCATGTCAGGGTATTCAGGAGACGGCAATTTCATAAGTTGCCAAATCAGAGGATGACTGTCTCCATGGTGTAATTTCAGGCTGCAGAGGATGTCCTGTGTAGTTAGAACGATCATTCTTGTTGCTAATGCTGCTCGTAGTTTTACAACCAACGGCCACGATAACCGCCGCCACCACTGCTGCCACTCTCAAAACCACTGGCACTGCCGCTGTCACTGCCACAGTGACAATGACGAGAACGCCGACGACAACACCGGCCCCAGGAGCCATACGACAGGAATGTTAAGCAGGTCGCAAGGCTTCGACGCAGGGCTTCGGGTGGCTTTTGGACCTTGGGTTGTTATAGGTGTTTTTGGGTGATCGCGAACAGGGCCTGGTTCGAAAATGGATTCAGTGGCGATTCTATGAGGTGATTTTGTTTTCCGTGGCTTCGCCGGGTGGAGCCTGACGAGTGTTTCGGGTTGAAGCTCCGGTAGCGTCCGAAGTGTTCAGACTCAGTTCTGCTCACGTCCAACACGTCGCCTGCACTGGGGCACAAAAGCCGCTCAAAGACTCCTTCATCCCAGGGCGACGAAGGGCAGCCATGAGAGGGTGCGGCAGGTTTCGCCTCCAATGCCACCGTTGCCTCCTCCCGATGCTGGGTCGCAACAAGGATCTTCTGAGCATTCTGCCCGTGATCTTGGGCATTGACATGGTTGAAGAACATAAATGCTCATGATTCGTGTGGGGTCTGGGCCCTCGGCGCCACAGATTGCTTTCCTGTGTGAGTAGTGCAAACGGTGTTTGATTTGAGGTTCTGGGTTGAGCGCTATAGGGCTGGAAAGGACCAGGGGATGTGACCATGGGTGCCTTTCGCACGTCATCATGGCAGGTAGCTGCTTGGGATTTACCCTCAGGGACCGCTTCGCGTGATTCGAAACAGTAAGCGCTAATCAGGAAGCCTAAGCTCCAGAAGCCAAATCCTATCCCACGCCCCAACATCCCCAACGCAGGAACACCCCCAGCACAAGCCCTTAAGCCAGCGAGGTGCAGTCCACCACCTTTACGCATCTTGTCTTTTCTCAGATAGATGATGCGCTTTATTGAGACCCTGGCCAACATTCGGTTTCCTGCTGAACGCTTTGGAAGGCTTGAAGCTTTGGATTTACCTGGGCCTTCGCATGTTCAGAAGGCGTGGGTCCTGTATTTTCGATGACAGTTCAAGCAAGAAAGCTGCAGAAGACGGAGATTATTGTGGTGCATCGCGTTCCGCGGTGAGTAAGCGTTCAAAGACATTTCTGCCCCCAAATTAGGAATAGCTCCCGAAAGCATTTTCTCGCAGCATCGCGGACTGCATGGAAGCAGGTGTGTAGTGCGCAAGCAACGCCCGTCTCATCCTGTGTTGATCGCCGTACAACCGGTCCCGGACTGACATGTTACATGTTCGCGTCCGCTATCAGAACTCGTTGCCACCCTTATGTCATGATGGATGCAGGGGCTCCGAGTCATTTTCAGCAAGGTATTGACGGAAACCAGCCAGGTTTGGTGCGTGTTGAAACCAAAATGAATTTGGTTTCTTTGCCAGAATCTACATCTTGGAAGCCAGCCCTAAACCATGTGGTCGACTCACATGGCGCCTATGCAGTTCTATCATTTTGGAGTGGCGGCAGCTTCTCTGAGAAACAAGCAGCTGTGTTCGGCAAAAAATGCCTGCTTGTGCAGCGTTTACTGCCCACTGATTCTGACATTCCCCTTCTCATGCAGTAGCTGTTCTTTGTTACGATCTGGGTATACCTGGCAAAATAGGATTGTAGCGCGCGCAAGTTATCTGAACCTACGCAGTTCCGGATTATTCAAGATGTGCTCGCTGTATGGCATGAAATGGTTCTAGCTGAGCCCCTCCCCATCCCCAGGGATCTTACATACAGGGCAAGCTGCACCCCACGCGGAAAGCCCATGTCGTATCCCATAGGCAAGGTCGATGGCAAGATATGTAAGTAAGTAAGGCTTAAGGGTCTGGATACAGGATGCTTCATATAGGCCCTAAGCACACTTCCAAACTGGCCACGTACCGTGGAATCTTTCAAGATGCTGTCCTAGATCCTGTGCATACCACAGTAAATCCCAACCCCAAGGTGTTAAACTTTTTGCCCCAACCCCCAGAAAAACCGTTTGAGCCCCCTCAGGCCACAAACGCCGAAGCTGTTTAAGAGCTTCTCCGACTTCAATTTGCTCCTTGGGTGATCGACAGGTCAAAGGTACAAAAGAGGACTTTGGAAGGCTGAGCAGGGTTTCTTATGCGAATGGGCAAGGCCATGCGGAGATTCTTGCCCTTTCTCCGGTCGCGAGCCTCACAAAGCTTGATTCCAGAATTTTGGATTGCCATAGTCATCGCTTGTAAGCCGACTGTCCAGCCCAAGATCATGTCCGCAGAGAGCAGTCCGACACGAGAGTGCCAAGGGGGGGTTCGACGACACTCCGTCACGTTTCGGACTTCTGTTTTATGCCTCAAGGCTGAAGGCCCTTCTTGCCGAACCGCGTGACGAAAGCCAGACAGTGGTTTGAGGTTCCCCAATGTTCCCTAAGTACGTAGTCTACTATCAATGTCAGTGCTAGAATATCATCCTTGGTGAAACCAGAATCATTCAAATGATCGCCCGCCCATACAGAGCAAGATGATTTTGTTTCCGATCCGTGTGCTTTCTTTCAGGACCAGGCTTGGTTCAGCAGGTGAGCAGGACTCAGTACACCTAGACTTCAAATCCAAAGCCCCAAACCCCAAGCCTGTAAAGCCCGAAGGCCTAAGGCCCATTTCCTAAGATTTTGACCCTAGACTCCTGAGACCTAAGCTGTTCAAGGAGCTTGCAGATGGCATCGGCTTCAGCGGACTCCGCGCACTCTGACTTATTAAGTCGGACTTCACGGTGAGGGATCAATTGTTTCCCTAATACCCTCAGGGTCCAACTGCTGAAAGGGAAGGGCTTTGGAAACTCTCTTCAAGGAATCCCAAGAAGGATGTCAGCGAATCAGAGAACCACCTCTTTCTGCACCTTGTCCCCCAGGGGCATGGTTCCGTAGTTGTGTTTCAACGTGCAGTCGCATTTACACAGATTTCCCCGAGATCCTGGAACCTCAAAATCCTAAACGGATCGTCAAATTGCATGTGCACATGCCAAGGCACAACAAGAGGAAGTTTGCGCAGAACGGTGGTGAGCAGCATGTGGCTTTGTTGCAGGTGGCCAGCCCTAAGCCCCTCAACCCTAATCCGTGATTGAATCAAAGAGTAAGTACTACATGGTCTCGGATTAAGAACCACCCTGGAGGATCTCATGGAACTGGGACAAACGTGACCTCTTGGATTCGCAGGCCCAGCAACACCTGGGCCTAAACCACACACATTGGTTCAACCGATAATGTACGTATTATGGTGCAAACTGAAGTTTCAAACAGTAACGTGGCTGACATATTCCTCGTGGGCGCCGCAGCAATCTTCACAACTTTCATTGAGCCGCTCTACCACAACCATGAAGCATATCGATACTCAACTGGGCATCTTCGAAAACAAGCCTTGCAACATTGTCGAAAGGGACCCCGACCCAACATGTCTTCCTAAGGGCACTGATTTGAGAAGCTGAGGAGATCGAGCCACAGCAGCGCAGAAGCTGTACGAGGAGAGCCACTTTGTGAACCACCCATAAAGCAAGGGCAGCTTAGCTTGGGCTGAAGGTGGGAAAGGATAGACTGAAGGGAAGAGCCACAGGCTAGCGACGAATTTTGTGGGGCTTCTGCTGTGTCTTTAGGAAGTTTTGGCTCAGACAGCCAGGGCTGTTTGTGCTGGCAGGTGCTCAGCGTGGGAGCTTGTGCAGGAGGTTGTCAGTGTCAGTTTTTTATGGAAGCGATCCATCTGCATTTCTGGCCAATCATGCCCGTTTTGGCCAGCGTTGTCTGGAATATCGGGCTGGACATATACCAGAAGATACAGAGCCTCGACGCCCTTTGGCCGGTTTTTCAACATTGCCCATTGTGCAATGTGCGTTGAGGAAATGGTTTGTTTCGCGAAGGTGTTAGCCGTCAGCCCCCAGTCTCCCTGGATGGACTCTGCCGAGACCTTGGATTCCAAGCCTTCAAACCCTGCAACCATAAATGCTTAGCTTTGAGCGCGTTCGCATCCCGCTGCTTCAGGAGGCTTGTGGAGAATCCCGGATTTGATGTGCACCTTGGCTAAGTCCGCAGTAGGTTGTTTCCAAACGCAAAGTTGCTGCCAATGCCCGGATTTGTGCAGCTGCTGTCAATCAAACGCTACATCACGCTGGCTTAAACTTTCTTGTTTAACGCTGCACGGAGTATGGATTGGCTTCGCAGCCGAGACATATCGTGACCAAGACTAAATATGCTGAATCAAGGTTTGCTGTTTCTGACCTTCCCTACTGTTCCTTGGCCACGTGCTTTCAGAAGCTACTCCCTCCTCAGAGAGTTTTTCAAGCCAGATCAACGGACTTCCAGGGACATTCGAGTCAGTTGCCGTCACGAGAAGAACTTCCTGAAGATGGAGGGAGATCACAGATGTATGGCATATGTGCCACGTGGGTCCTTCTATGGAGCCAGTATTCAGCATTCCTCCTGCCAGCGCTTCCCAAGAGCCATTGACGTTGCGCCAGGCTTCACTTTGTGTGTTTTTGGATTTTTCGATCTTCAGTCCGCCAGCCCCGCAACCCTTTAAGCCTCAAGGTTTTTCGCCTTGGTCGTCATTGCCAACTCGGTTTTCATCGGCGTTGAGGTAGGGGCTTGGAGAGTTTAGCTTAATTTATAGTTTACATGGGCACGGGTCTGGGTTGAGGAACTTGCCGGTCAAGCTTTCGGAAGGAGGACTCAGGGCTTATATGTTTGCAACTCATTCGATTTTTGTTCTGAGGTCCTTGCCATCAGCTCGCTTAAGATCAGGCCATGCGCTAGAGTTGCTTCCCAGCCCATCTCCAGACGGCGTAGCGGAAGGTGTCAAGGTCACGGTCGTGGGGTATACTCCCGAGGACTTTTTGCGATCCACCCCAATTTTTATGGACCCTGAGGTTCCCATGACATGCCCAAACAGGTCCCTTACATCATCCAACAGGCGCAATGCCGCATGCTCGATGTGGAAATGCCCGTTCCAGCACTCTTCGAATACTTGAACCATGTTTGTTAGCATGCTGATGGTATGCTTCAATTCAGGACTTGCTACCTTGGTCTTTAATGGTGGTGAGGGGAACTCTGGCGCCTGCGCTGTGTGGGAATTCGCAGTTTGAAGTATCCCGCGGGCTTGCCCCCACTACGCATCTCGATGCCCCAGACAGAAATTTCATTCTCTACAATTCCGACTGGTTCCCTGCACCCCTTTGCATCCCTTTGCAAGGTGGAGGTGGGACTGAGCTCGCCCGGGCAACGCTCCCTAGTTATCAAGCTGCTCGGCACATAGCCATTTCGTGTGTGTAGTTAAGTATAAGGGGTAGGATCAATCACCCTTTATGTGTTGAAGCTTGAATCGTGCAGTCATCGCTGCATCTGGACCACTGCCTACGTGGCAACCGGATGCAATCGGCAGGGCATGAGCGAATGAGTTAACGCAGCAGTTCATTGCAAAACCTACAGCAAACACCTGATTTCCTACGAGCTAAAACCATATTACACAGAGAGACTAGTAGTCCTCATTGTTTGTGCAGGACTGCGAAAGTTTGCCACCCTGCCTCAAGCCTCAACTGCCGACCTCCCAAACAGACAGACGTCTACACCAAGATCCTCAACTCTAAAGGACTCTAAAGACCAAGGCATTACCCAAAAGTCGAGGTCCTAGACCATTTGCGACCCTCATGCATCAGGATCTTCCACTATTCCTTCACTGCGCTGTTCACACTGGAGCTACTACTGCGGATACTGGCTCATGGCTCCATGGCTTGGGAGTCAGGGATCATGGCCATGGATTTTTCCATTGCACTGATAGCAGCATTGTCATTGCTGTTATCTTATGTGTTGCAGGATTCAGAGTTTGAAGGTTGGGGATGTCGGCCCTTGGGTTTAGAGTGATAGTCGAAGGTGTGCATGAGCCATGTTGAAAATGCCCGTAGACTATGTGGCGACTTATGAGAACCAAATGTGCAGCGTGTAGTGGGTTGATTATAGCATAAGCCTTGGTAAGGCTTATCTTGCTGCTGACATAGACTACTTGGGGTCCTGACTCATATGGCCCTTGACACAGGTTGGCAGAGATCAAACTACGATTTAGTACAAGCCACCTACACGAAGGACTTCCCTCAAAGAAGCAAGAGACCGTTAGGAAGTATCAGGAGTACGCATGCTTTTTCAGGGGGACCGATACAACCATATAGGATCCACCACTCATTCCAGGCATGTCTTCTTGGGACGGTAAAGTTGACGGAGATTCTGGGTTTTGAATGTAATGAAGGAAAAGGTTCAGGGGTTCTGGACTTAGTGCTCCTGAACTAGATGTAGCGCGGAGGAACTTCGGCGGAAAAAAGATTCGTGTCATGATGTGCGATACTGACACTAAATCATTTCTCTATGAATCCTTGTCTTTAATTTTGTCCACCGGCCGGGCGGGTCAAAGGTTGGGGCGGGTCGGAGCTGAGGGCTTTGGGAGTTGGTAGGGTTTGGACGATGGCCCCGGTTGCCATGTTATTTCTCCTTTGGCTATGGATCGCGCTTCTAGGATCCCAATTGAGAAAGTCCTGGGCTGCATGTTATTGGACAAGCGGTTCGAATGGAAGAGCTGTGTTTGTTATGCTGCCAAGCAGACCAAAATGATCCGTGTAGACTAGGCAACACATGCCTTCTTGCAATTTATACAGGAAGCCAGTAGCAACTCAGCTGAATCCTTCACTTCTGCTACTTGAGGCACCGGGCATAAGAGCTTGAGCGCAACGTCTCTTCACCATCGTGTATACTTCCTCGAGTCAAGAATCTCCCACAAGGTCGGGCAGTTTTCTGCTCAGAGGACGGGGCCTGGAACTTGCTGGATGCTGTGCGCCTTGATGAAAAAGGTGAGTTTAGGGTCTGGGATTTCGAGTCCCTGTGATTTCCGGCTGCCGGCTGCCGGTCTGATGCCTGAGGTCCAGGGTTCTTGGTCATGACGCCGACAGCCACATGATTTAATATTGCCAAAGCCCAGTGCGGAAGCCTGCAACAATCTCTCAAACTCAACCCCATCATCCCAAGCCCTAGGCTGTGAGGCTGGAAGCCCTGGACCTGAGGACATGAGATATTCAGACCCTGGCCCTGAAGCTTGAAATTTCTGACCGTAGACGGACATCTAAGGATTGTAGGAACTTCTTTGGCGGAGGTTGCTGCAGATGTTTTGCACCCTGGGCGGGGTTGGTGTGGAGAACATGGTCCGTTTTTGAGCTTGTGGGAACAGCAGGGTCTTCTTTCTGCGTTCCTCATGCAGGGACCCATATGAGCTTCGCTGTCTCGGGTCTGTTCACCTGTCAGGACTTCAGGGCCACGTGATCGAAAGCCCTAACATCCTGTTCCTCCCATTCTGTCAGAGTGTTTGTTGTGGATTTCCAAGTTAATCCTGAAGCCTACACCAGTTGTCAAGAAGACCGCCACCTTCCCAGTCTGCAGCAAAGATCCTACAGAAATTAAATTGGATGGTTTCCAATGCCCTGTAGTGCCCGACGGTGGTACTGCTGATCACACTGATCAAGAAGTTGTAGAAAGATTTGATGGAGATTCCCAAGACTAAATACGGAGATTGTTTGTGACGATGCTGCGAATCATTGTCCCGCGGGCACCCTAAAGAAAGCTACTGGTCCCAGACGGTTGCAAGTGAATCGCTTAGCATTCCAATCGGTACATCCATTGGACCAATGGCTACTCCCCCTGAAGAGGTACGCTCTTGAAGCGCGGGACTTGGACAATGACAATGTTGGAGGCCTCACAGGCCTCAAAGCGCCCCTGGTTGGCAAGGCTTGATGGCTCAGAGATTTGGCATAGAGATTCTTTTCTGGCTTAAAATTTCTGGTGAACCCTAGTGCCGCCTAGAAAAAAGTAGGGCAGGTAAAGATGACCTACTTCCCCTGTGTTGAAGACATCCCGGCAGCAAGTTTGCATTTCCCGAGGTAGGATCTGCTAACACATCCAAGTGCATGTTTTTGTTTGCTCCCCCTGCTCCTCCTCTACACTTCCCCGCACCCCGCCCTCTTCCTTCCAAGAATCTTGCCATTTATTCTGATCGGCGGGTAGTTGCGGAGATGTTGCATTTTTCCGTCTGCACAAAGCCCAACCAAACACTTGCCCCGTGCCCGTACAAAACAAGGTTTATGATGTGTTGGCTCAGTTCATGTTCCCAAGATCCTTTTTTTGGAGTCCTTCTTCTTTCAAGATTCGTTTCTCGGAGGTGACTCGCAGACCTGCTTCCCTATATAACATAACGCCAAATGACACAGCCAGGCTAGACCTTAGAAGCCCTTCCCCTTTCCCCGGCGGGACACGATCTTGGTGCATCCACCGAAGCAAGGTTTCGGATCATCCGCATCACACGAATCGTGAAGCTCCACGGCTCAAGACCTGGCACCGCTTTGGTGTTGAGAGTATCCTGGAGGTTACAACTCTCAGCACATTCGTGTCAAGATGCTGAAGCTCCTAGCCAAGCCCTCAAAGCCTGATTCCCGCAGTCCGTCCCAAACCCCAGGCTCAGCCATGAAGAGCATAAGCTAGACTCTGAATCCAGAAGGACCGTCCGGTTGATGCGAATCTTCCGGTTTGTGATGGCGCTGCGGATGTTGATTACTTCTATCATGCATACGACACCTGGCATTTGGAATTCTTGGGTTCAAGGGTGAGGATGGTTCACTCAATGCGTGGAGTACCAGTTTTTGTAGCAGTTGCAGGTGAGGGTATACGAGGGTGTTCCCGCAGAACTGGAAGAAGTGAAAGAGATTCAGCGTTGGTCGACCAGTTCAGGGAGGATTGTGGCTCTGGTGAGGGACGGTTCAGGCTTCAGGATGGTTTTGGGGGTTTTGATCGCGGGCTTAGGTCCAAGGGTTTGGGATCTTATCGCTCACGCTGCTCTTTGCCCTTAAGCAGCCCGACTGAGCCGGACAGGTTGCAAGAACCAAAGCCTTTAGACCGGACCTCAGTGTCAAGATAGGTAGAAAACCCAGAAACTGGAGCCTGGACTTATCAGCAGAATCTTGCTACTTGGCTCTGGAGCTCTCAGAATCTCTATCCCAAAGAAACTCAGAACCTGCAAGCTGCGAGACGTACGACATACAGTTCTGGTTTGATTCCTTCAACGTTTGCACTGATCTCTTGAAATTCCTGTGCTCCAATGCCTTTCCCCAACTCTCAACGCTTGCGAGTCCACAGCCGAAGTGGAGTCATCTTCATAGAGACGGTGAAGATCACAAGAGGGAGAAAGATGCCATGTATTTGCGCCCCATATCTACGTAAGGACTCAAGCCTCATGATGCCTTCTAGCAATCACTCACAAGAAGTCGTGGCCAAGGTTGAAATCTTTGTTTTGGGCTCTCATGCTCCTCATGCTCATCGTTCCTGGGAAGCATGTGAGCCTGTAGGTAGGGTTCAGGGTTTGGGGGTCTCAGCACTAGTCCACATCAAATATTGCAAGGAAGCACATTGAGGGACAGGTTTTTGCGTTGTTTTTTTCTTTCTTGGTCGTGAGGCCCCTTTCTGTGCTTGTAAGTTTATGGTGCTTATGCTGGGTGATTTCGGGTCCGCCAAAGTAGCACCAAGATGGCCAAACTATCCCACATGGTCAGCACCCTGAACTGCTACAGGGATCACCATTCACTGTGGGTAATTAGGCCCCAGGAGCCCTTGTCATTCCCTCTCTTGGCACTGCACCCGTGCGATGCGCTGGCACGCGAACCGCGAGTGAGGTTTACGTTTTCTCGGTCTTGTTCGTGCAGGCTGTCAGTAACTATGAGTTCGTAGCCTCTTGACTGCAACACACACGAACTCCATCTAATCTGTCAGGATTCAACATGTTGACCCCAGTTATGAGAGGGGATACCGATCGCTAGCGGATGAGGTAGTGGTTTGCATGAAGGGCCTCGGTTTCTACCTTCCGCAACCGTACAGCTGTCTCCAAAGTTGGGATGCAAGTGTTGCCTCTCACAGGGCCCATTTTGAACGTATGAGCTTTGAAGATGACCTTTATGGCAGCATCTTTTCAGATGCGGGGCTCTGTGAAACAGCTTACAGTTTGGGATGCGGCATCAAGGCTATGAGGGTAAGGTAGCATTGGCCAAGCGCCACAGATCCCGGAACTGCCTGTGGCTCTCCCTGACTGGGAATTTCCAAGAAATGCTAAAGCTGGGATCGCACGACCCCTGCGATGACTCCTCAACTCCAGCTGCCTACTGCGCGCGAACTGTCCAAACCCAAGTCTGCAGCGATCCCTATCCAGGGTCTGGTGAAGCCCCAGGATCTTGAAATGAGCCCAAGAACCCTTCAAAATTGCAGACAGTGATGTCTTGTTCGCAGGCTGGTGGTACTTGTCAACCCAGAATCCCACAGAACCCTGCGCGGAGCTATAAACCTTGTTCCGCACATGCTTCACCTATCTTTGCAGGTAAAACAAACCATCCATGACACGGAAGGCTGCAAAAAGTTCCAATCAGATCCGACCCTCCAGTTCCAACCTCGCAGGATGCAGACTTTGCCGACGCCGAGGAACTCCACAGCGCGGCCACGCGCTATTTCGGTTCCTGGGCAACACTATGAAAGGATGAGAGGAGTGCATATAGAATGTCTTGTAGTTTGCATTATGAGCCCCGACGTAGTTACAGAATCCCATCCATTGCCCAATTACTTAAGCTTGTGAGACCAAGCCAAGTCTAAACATCCTAAATCATCCAAACCATCCGCCTGAAAGATTTAAAAGCAATTTACCAAGCCGCGACACTCTTAGCCCCCAACATTCAAAATCCCTCCTACACCATATCCAGCAACTGTGCAGGCAAGATCTGCGCCAGGAGGGCGATTGTTTTCATTGCGTACTTACGCTCTTCCATGAAACTTCAGTACTGCTTGTCAACGCACTTATCCCAACATGGGTCGAAAAAGCTGCGGTGTTGAGGGAGGTGCCAACGTCTGAACCCTTGGTTGAGAAGCTCAGAAAAATTCCCAAAACCCAAAGGCAAGCAAAAGGGAACGTGCACATCCACTGCTCTTTTTCAGCGTCTTCCATATCTTTGTACTTGATTGCCTGGGTCGGCTTCGGCTCGAAAATCAGCCCAAACCTGGATCCTTAAACTTAACCCAAGCTGCAAAACCCTGAAGCGGAACCCTCCTACATTGCAAAGCTCTCCACCAAGACTCCCTGGGCCTGACAATGCTCAGCTTATTCATGAGCATTGCTGGTGGGGTCAGTTGGGTGCCTCGGTCGATTGAGTGAAGTGCCTGGTGCTTGGAGGGTATAGCTACGTCGGGAAATCGCCATTTGGGGCCTAGAAGGTTGCTTTCAGGAGGGGGAGTCCGAGAAATCTGCTATTGCAGTGCACTGCATTGCCCCTCTTCGTTAGGTCTGGCAGGATCGTGGATGAATTAGAGCTTGCCATGATCTGCATGAGAAGGGCATGACGAATGAGGGGAGCCAGGCTACGGAGTCACGTAAGCATGGCTGATCGATGGGGGTGCCGAAAGCCCAGCACTCACAGCAAGATTTGAAACTGAAAGGTTGAGGTTGGAACGTGTTGTGTGAAGACGGTTCTCCACCGCTCAGCCGATGCGACTTTGAGGAAAACGTCGTAGCCCCTTTGCGGGCCATTTCCTGGATTTGGGCTGCCTGGCTTTCGGGATGGAACTTTTCTTGCAGCTTTTGTTTAGCCTTCGCATCTAGAATTCCCGAGGTAGAGCTTTGCTCATCAAGATGAGGAATGCTTGAGTCAAGGCTTCCCGGATTTGGGCTTAGAAAAGAGGATCAAGGAATTTTATGTACTTCATTATTCCGTTAGGGCCAGGGTGCATCCAGGGCTTTCCTTCCGCGAAAGGACATCTGGGTCAAGGAGCTCGGATGCATAGAGACTAAAGTAAGTTTGGAGGACTGCAATGTGTTAATTAATCAGTACCAGCAGGTCACTCTCCCTCTCTCTCTCTCTGTCCCTCTCTCTCTCTCTCTCTCTCTCGCTCTCTCCTTTCTTTTGAGAACGTGCCTTTGTGCTTCCTCACTCGGGATTTACTGACTTTCCAATCCACGAGCTTTTGCTACCTGCAGAACCGAGTAGGATTCACATGCGGTTGTTCTCAGAATCTTTGATTTACGCCCAGTCCCGTGCGCAAATACGCAAGTCATGGTCCTACACCCCAACTTCTACCAAGGAGCACCCATCCCTCAAGCCTGCCACAACCCAAGCGCCAAGAATATTGCAATCAAGCATGAGGCTGCTGAGGCTTTGCGTCGGACAAGTCGAAGAGTTAGGTTTGCCTCAAGAACAGTTCCCACTGACAATGTGACAGATGGTTGCAATGCCACATTCGATCTTGTGTGCTCTGCAAGTGCCATGGGTTCAGGTAATCGGAGGCCCGTAGAGTCGAGATGGCTAACCTTGTGACAATGCAATGCTCGTAAAAGAGCTGTCGCCTCCTGTTATGTCCAGGTGGCAAATCAGGAAATGGTATTGGTGTAGTCGGTGTGGCCCTATTAAAAAGATCAGTAAAGGTAAGACAGGTAGAGAGGACGTGACGGTGCAGCCTCACGAAGCCGACTACGATGATGCTGGTGAGCCGCACCAACATCCTAAGCAGGTTCAGAGCTTCGGCCCGCGGGCCGAGATGTGCGCATTACAGGTGGGCAACGTGGATGACGCGGTGCGAATGGCAGATAATGTGTATGACATCCTTTCGCATGTACACGTTGTTGTAGGTGACCTCCAACAGTGAAATGAATCATGCGCGGCAGCCCCACTGTAGATTCTACAACTGGGATACCTACGTGGATGTCGAGACCACGAATGTCGCCACTCAGTCGGTGCAATAAAATTCTGCTGGGACTAAGCAGGGGGGATCTATTGTCAGCTCGGGGGTGCAAACAACCTCTTGCCATGGTATTGCCAGGCATGATGTTGCGGTGCAGACTTCCGGAGAGATTCCTAGCGTTCACTTAGATCAGGGGGGCAGCTCCACGGTGCCTGTGATATGCAGCAATCCCGCTGAGTACGCCAAGCTTCTTTCCGACTGTCGAGCCACAACGCATTGGATGCATAAATCAGCAGGTTTCCTGGCATGGCATTTGAAACGGTTCGTCGAATCATGATCGAAGCATACAGTGTCTGGAACGACATCGACAATCAGCTCCGGAGGTATCATGCCCTCCAGCGTTCTTATTGAAAAAGTGACTTGTGGGGTCAGCAAGAGCAGGCACAAACGGTCAACTGGGAGAATCGGTGGAGTTCGACGGCCTCAATCTGCTTCTGGGATTGATTCCACAATGCCAAAAAGGGTGCAGACACGATGAAAATCTGATAGAAGTTTGCGGACCGTGCAAAACATGTTGCCGAGCAGGTGCCAAGACTCAGATGGCCGGCGCGGAGGGACAACGTGAGGGCAGGTGGGGGATGAACTCATCGCTACGCAAGCTTTTGCCAGGGCTTGCATCGTACCGACCCCTGCTGTTGTGCATGTTTGTTCACTTGCCCCTAGCGAGAAATTTCAGCTCCGCTCGCTTACATTTTCCATTTTGCAGCTGCCAAGCATGCGCCGCGGAGAGTTTCACGTTGCAGGCCATTGCAACTTGGTTTCAGACCTTGTTATGCCCAAAGACACGGACTGGCGAAAAAAACAAGGGGCTGTCGATGGTAAGGCTTTGACAGTTCCCAAACAGCGAGGCAGTAGGCGTCTGTCCTGTTGCTCCTCAATGCAGCTTTCCTGAGTTCCTCACCACGCCTGGCGAAATGGCTTATTGTTTACGCAGTGGTCACGACAACATCTCCAGCTATCTGAAACCTCCAGCCCTGGAACCGCTCGCTGGCATCGCGTGGCACTTCGGCCATGAGGCCTATGGTCTCAGGGCGCGCTTGCATTTCTTGATTTCGCCCAGCTGAGATTTGGGCTTAGGTATCCGCGTGCTACCTTGACATTGTTTTCAGATGTTACAGCCTTCTCTGATGGTCGAAGACAGCAGACAGGCATGTCGCAGGGCTTCAGCTTGTTCGTTGAAAGCTGAGAGTCAACACTTGCATTATGTTTCTTGAAGCAAGGCATTGGAACCCCTAGCGCAAACCCTTCGGGCCTCATCTTGAGGCCCTTACAAGATCCAATGTCGTGCTGGCGAGTGCATTAAAGCATGCCGACGATATTTGAGGCCGATGGGACCCCAGGACCTCGCAACTAAGATCTTGATGATACGAGCCCCCCTCCCCTTCAAAACTTGAAGTCATCCCACGGCTCAATTTCCAACCCCAGAACCCAAACATGTAGTCATCATGGAACATAAGAAAGTACATCATGGTTGCATCCCAACGCCGGCCCAGGTTCTTTGCTATCTTTTTTATATTGCATTCACGTATTTTGCTGTCCTGCCTCTCAGATGCATTAGCAACCTTGGGGGCGGGAGGCTGTTGGCTCTGAAGGAATGAACTTGCATTCTGGGGTGATGCAAGTTTTCCCTTCGCTGTAGTCTTCGTATGTTACAGGCTGAGACACCCTTACCAGGTTAGCGATTGGCGAATTTGAATCACGCAATCGTTGGTTAAGGTCGAGTCCTGTACTCTATTCTAGAATGCGATAGTTCGGCAGCTGAGATCTCAGTGTTCACAGTTTTTACATGCGGAAAATATTGATTTGGCATTTGTACCCCCTACCCAGAAGCATCCAAATTCTACGTGGCATCCTCACAACACCTTCTTGTAGTTATAAACAAGCGGTACATGGTTCTGAAAATCCCCAGTTTTGCATGGCGTGATTGCCAGAGAGGCGTGTTGTTGTGGGCTAGACTCAGATGGCAGTTCTAAACCTGTAGGCCGGGCTGTGTTTACTTGAATATCCTCAGCCTCGGGAGCCCTGACTGGGTTTGGGGACCCAGACACGCTGGAGACACGCTGGCGATGTTGGGCTGTGCCGTTGGCTTTAACCCAAGAAGCCACCAGTATGACATAGTATGATGATGTTATATGACGTTTCAAGTTCCAATCATCCGGGCCGCAGGCATTGCTTCCTCTTCCACCAGAGATTTTTGGAATGGCCTTCCTAATTCATTGTAGATTTTTTGGTGTAGGGCTCACTATCACAGTTGTCGTTTCGACAGCAAACAGCAGACCATGTCCGCATGCACATACTTTTGTCAGCAGCCTCTGCCCCCTTGGCCCCGTCCTCCGTTTCTTGTACTACCACTGCTTCTAATACCACTACGACTCCTCCTCAGGAATGTGCATTGTGTTTTTTGGTTGCTGTCCGTCCTTTTGGTCACATCAATTGCAGTTGTCCGTCCTTTTGGTGGCATGCTATGTCACTGAGAGCTTCATGAAGTTCTTTGCCTGTGCTTTGCCCGTTTGGGGGTACTTGCACCTAAAAGTTACAATACCAGGAATGTGGTCAAGCTTGTACCATTTGTTGTGACGCTGCTTGGTCGCCTGCTAGCCTTGGTGGTCGTATTGCTCATCGTCCCTCCTTGGCTTGCATTTGGGATGGTTGTGATGAGTTGGGCACGTTTGATCACATTGCTTGGACTTGGCCTCGTAGGCCCGATGTTCATTCCCTTCCTGCGCGCCCTGCCCTGGCTTTGTTTGCTAAGTGGGGTTGGGTTGTGAAGGGGACAAGGACGGATTACGGTGCGCTTCACCGCTGGTTGGAAACTGTCCAGTCTCGCTTGTGGGCTGTTTTCCACCAGTAGTTGGGTTGTTGTGTGTCCACTAGCTGTTGCTGCCTTCCCGCCTTGGGTCTTGGTTTTTGTTGTTGTCCGACTTTTCGGTCGCAAGCTATGTCATGCAGAAATTCCTGAAGTTCTTTGCCTCTGCTTTGCCGGTTTGGGAGTACTTGCACCTCAAAGTTATACATTTCAGGAATGTGGTCACTGCCGTATTTTGCCACAGTGCACCTCGTCTGCACCAAGTAATGCCTGCATTTCATTGGGCACGAAAATGTGTAGCTAGTTCTTGCATGGGTTCTTCCTCGACGTATGACATCTTACGCCCTTACCATACCCCCTTCCAACGAACGAATGTTTTAATGGTTACGGAATGCGGGCAAATTTGGATTACTTTTTCCGTTCATTCCATCATGTTCATGCCACTTAATGCGAAACTCATTGGACCTACAGCCTGCGGATGTAGCAACATGTATCAAATGTAAGCTAGACATGCAATTTTGTCAAAGTCTGGTGAGCCCCTACTCAAGTAATCGTGTTTTGGCGTTTGCATAATTTGTAGTCCGCTCGTGGGTCAGGAGGGAATTTCAGGGCCAAAGTGGAGAGCAGAATGTGGAGGTGCTTCCGTGGAAATGTTCATCCAAGTTCAAGTTCGTGAGCTGCGTACCTGTTTCGTCATTGAGTCATTGGGAAGTTAGGTCAGGAATCCAGATGTTCTTTGTTTCTCGGGTGTGTGCCTGCGGCAGGGCCCCCCCCGAAGAAAACAGAACGAGGGCTGATGCTTTGATAGATTTCGGGTTATGTGGAGGGCCAAGGTTTTTTTTGAAGATTCAGAGAATCAACCAACAGAGAAATCCAAATAATGTACTTGCCGGGTTCAACCAACGACGGCTTCAGATGGCTAGATGCAGGTGTTTACGTGGGACATGTGCTGCAGAAACGCAACACAAACAGCCCGACCTCTAGTTACTAGTTGCGTCCTCTTGTCCGTGCAGTGAGAATTTTTGTGATCAGGGTTTTGGCAATTCCCAAAGCCATGTACGTGATTAAACAAGTTTGCCCAAATCGGGTTCCCCAATGTGCCCCGAGAAGAATGTATTCCACAAAATCGTTGGTGCAGAAACTCCACAATGCCGCTGCCCTTGGCCCCGTTTGCTTTGAATCTCTGAATAGAACCTCACTCTTTGGATTTGAAAGTGGACTTCCTAGGCGATCGATGGTGCGCAGAATGACCATGCAAACGTGGTCCACTCGATTCTCTCCAACAAGGAACAGCCCAGGAATGTAGGGCTTAGAAAGGTCTTGTGTAGGTGTAAGCCGGTGTAAGCGCTGTTGGCGGAATGGTTGGGTGCCGAAACATACCTGAAAACTTTCCAAGATCCTCTTGCTGAATCGGAGCCTTGGTTGCTCAATCTTCAGTGCGGAACAAAGGCAGCCATCGACCTCAACTGTGGCACTACAGAGGGCCTAGTTGAAAGACAGAGGGAGGGTCAAACCAACAGGCACTGCTAGATTGGGGCAGGACCTAGCGAGAGTCTTCGTAATGGGCACAAGAAGCAAGCAAGCTCCAAGTATCCGCTCTGCAGTCCAACATCCAGCGCCGAATCATTCCCAACTCTTTGGAAACTGGAAATTGCGTCTTGGGGCGCGGACACCTTGGCCGCCAGGCCCGGCAATGGAGGTAGGGTGTGTTGGGCGAAAAAGGTCTTGAAGTTGAATAGCACAGCACCTATAAGCTCAGCCATGAATAGGTCCTCCGCTGTGCTGATTGCAGCATCCCTTGGGGCGTGAGATTAACGCTTGTCATCACACAGGACCTGTACAAATCCACATAATCCTGGAAGCTTTAGTCGCTACCTAAATCGCCATCCTGCCCGAGCGGTTGGACGATGTTTTGCGTAGTTATGGCATGAACTCTGGCACTTTGGCGGCCCTTGTTGGGGACTCGTTTGCGCATGCTGAGGGTTTTGTGGCTTTGTAATGACTAAAGCAATGTGGTCTTGCAGCGCAAGGTTTTAGACTGCTCGTGCATGGACTTGTGCCCTTTGCCCGAATCCGTCATCGCCCCAGCATGAAGCCATTTCACTACTTGTTGGCAGGAGTCCCATCTTAAGAAAATGCGCCGCTCGTCGAAGAAGAGCTGTTGTGGTCTCAGAGGTTCAGGATTTTGCAGTTTCAGATATTGGGTTGGGAATGGCTATAGGGCCTCATGCGAGGGTAGCGCATTGTAATCGCAAGAGGAGTGCTCTCAGAGTCAGATTTTGCAGGCCAGGCTTCTAGAAGGAATGGGTTGGTGCCAGGCGTGACACCCTCGTCCAGCTGCCCAAGAGAAGGGCAGTGGTTGTGTTCTCCAATTGCCACCAATAGCATTTTGGAGAAGAATCTGTTGCCATTTGCAGTGCAAAGGGACTCTACGATCTGTTTTCTTGGCTTGAGGAATATGGGATGTTGGCTTCGCCAGAATAAGTAGTACTCTGGAAGTGACCCTTCGAGAGCATCGAGTCAGCCTGACCTCAGGTTTTCAAGTTGTGCTGTACCCGCTGTCCTCGACATTCAAGGACCCAAGTTGGAGTCCTTCACTCTAATGTGTGTCGTTTAAGCTCACCCGCCCGAACAATTGACCACACATCTCTATACCCTGAGCCCCCAGCTTCAAAACAGGCAATACACATGTCGCCCAGGCCACTTGTTTTCTGAGCTGGGTGCTGATGAAACCGGCGTGATCACGTACGTGATGCCTTTCGGTGGCTTAAGGTTAAGTGATTTTCGTTGAGGCTCCTGGTAAGGGACCCTGCAGCTGCTGCTTGAAGTTGCGCCAGCAAACCTGCTTAGACGCATGCAAGTCTATGTCAGAACTCTATACAGGGCATTCTGAGGGGCGTGGCGTCCTGAGCCCTCGAATATGCCACTTGAGGCTTGAGACGTTGGGTGCTAGGTCTTGGGTTGAGGACTCAGAGCATGGATGCTGAGGACATAGAATCGAGGGTTGGGAGCTTGCACTTTGGAGCTATGTATTGCCGGTTTGCTACTTGTGGAAAACACGCGTGCCATACGAGAGATTCTACCGAAGTACAGGTCCTGCATTAGCCCGACGAAGCCCGATGCGCGGTCATGTTGGCAATTTAACGCATCTGGATGGAGCAAGTAGTATGATCTCCAAAGGCAAGAACAAAACTACATGTCGTATTGGAGTCCATACCTGCATCCTGATTGTCGGATCCTGCTCCCTCAAACTCTCAGGTTGTGTAGGGGTCTATCATACTGGAGTCCTTGTGCAGGGAGCCTTATTTCAAACAGCAGGACTTTCGGAACAAAGCAACTCCTGCCTAGGCAATCACACTTAGGGCAAGGTCAAGAGGGCTGTGCTGCCATGAGCCTAGGATTATCCAATGGCAGGCATTTATCAAGCCCCTTTCCGGGAAAGAAGCGCCTCCGCATCCCAAACCCTCACAAATCTCGTGTCCCCAATTGCTCCACGCTTAACCTGTCTAGATTATTCATGTTTGGTGGAGGTCATTGTTGAAAAGAAGCTTCAATCCAATCAGTAACTGTTCCCCATATAGCATCGAAGTCAGCGATTCCGCGCAGGTTTGAGGAGAAGATGAGCAGTCCTGCAGTTCGAGCAGCTTGGCTCGAGATCCAACTCTTGAAGCGCAGATCATGCGGAATATGGGGTATCTAGAAGGTACGGTATTGATCTTGGAAGGATCACCAGCTACTGTACCAGGAGCCGAATTTGAATTGATTCTGGGGTAAATATACAAGGTCTTGAAGTCTTGCAGGGCCGAGCTTATGCCGCCTTTTGCCTGGTGAAATTAGCTGCCGCTTGGATTCACGGAGTTTGGCCAAACTATGGTGTCATGGCAGTTTGGGCTGTGCTTTCTGATTCATATGCATTGAACGCAAACTTGAAGCCGAAATATGGATATATTGTCCATGGCCTTGAAGTTGATGGTGTAGGTGGTAGCTGATTCCCCGTTCTGAGGTGGCCAAGGTCAACCCAAATACGACGTGGTCTTCTACCTCCGCTTCAGGATAGAAGCATAAATTCATTCCTCCTGACCCCAACACGTGGAACGCCTAGCGTAAGATCCAACACCCATTGTCCTGTGGAACCGCCGAACCTCAAATCCCTGCAGGCAAATCAAGCCCACAGACCGAAGCCCTCCACCCTTCCTGCACAGCTTCGACTCTAAGCCACCTCAGGAATACTTTCAATCAATGGGTCTCGACATCTGGGATGCGTGGAGTTTTTTTAAGCCCCGAGACAGCAAGGACAGCAAAGGAAGTCGTTCTTGGGTAAGCAATTCACAAGGGAGAAGAAGGTTTGGGGATAAAGAAAGGTTTTGCGAATATCTCGGAATTTGCATGGCCAAGAGATCCAACTCTTCTTTCCAAACTTGGATTTTTGGCCGGGGTTCAGGGCTTACCAAGCATTTGGTGGACGGCAAGGAGTCAGCTCCGGTCATCTCTCCAAGATTTTATCCAAGGTCCCGCCCTTAAAGCTGAAAGCCCCCTTCTTCTTGAAGGTTGTAGGTGTCTGAATACTTGGAATTCCAGGAGCAAGTACACAAACGGTTGCAAGGGTGAATGAGAAATAGTCAGCCTCCCTTTGCTCCTGCCAACTGACTCCGTTTGCAAAAGCAAGCAAGCATCTAGCCAACTGAACTCAGAATCTGCATCTTAAGATGCTGAATTGATAGGTGCCAAATCCCAACATGATTCCCAAATATCCCTGAGGCCCCAAGAGCCTGAAACCCCAAGCCACAATGTCCCTCACGCTCCAAAGTGTAGGCCAACACTATCCCAAACCCGTACATTCCCAGGTTTTCAGCACAATTTCGAGAATCTGTTACATGCCTCACATCCAACCTTCCCGTTACCTCTGAAGTCCTAAGTCGTGTGCACCGCTGAGGCTTCTCGATATGGATGCTGAGCCTTGGCTCACACAATTTTTGGGAGCATCAACATACGACTCAGCCTTGAGTGGATCTACTTGGGCGTCTGTGTAGGAATCCCAATATGGGGCGCAAGCGCTTTTAGGGACCCGCATGTTTGGAAACCACGAGATGGGGCCCGAAACAAGAGGCGTCTCAATTTTCCGCAGAACATTCAGATTGAATCACGTTGGAGCACCATCACAACAAGCCATCGATTTTCCAAGGTGCATCAGAAGTCTAAACCTGGACAAGATTTGATGTAGGTCCGGCCCTGTTGATGCTAGTTTTGCCTCTGGCTTGCAAGGGCATACACTAGATAGGAAGGTTGTACGGATTTGCTAGTACTATGCATGTGCTGCCAGGCAGTTTGACACTACTCAAGCCCGCAAGCTCAGAAAGCTTCTCTGTAAAATCCTTCTTCACCAGACTTCGGTTCCCAGACTGAACCTGTAAATGATTCAGGACAGCGAGGTGGACTGCGAAGAGTTTTTGATGGGTAACGTGGCCAATGGTCATTGGAGTAGGGTTGCAGTGCCTGGCAACATTGAGCAGGGCTTCGGATGCATGAGCTTCTGAAGCCCCCTCTAGTTGCAGTTCAAAGGCGCTCTGCCTGCGAGTATGGGTACCATCTGTTTCAGCTTGCATATTTGCGCTTGTTTTAGGGTTTGACTTTTGATGAGGAGAGTTCTGTGAAGTCTAAGGCTGAGAGATCTAGGCTTTGTTGAAAAATGGGGAAGTGTTTCGACAAACCAGGGACTTGGCACCTCTTCGGAACTATGCCGCAGACACCATCTTAGAATCTCGAGTCCTGCTGTCTACTCTTCTTCTAGGGTACCAGGCTTTGTCTTCTTGGCTTCCTCAAGGGAAGTTTCTCGTTCCTTCACCCACAGCTGTGTGTCGTACATTTGGGCACTGCGCAAGCCCTAGAGTCGAATCCCGAAGGTTCTAGCCATTCTAGCCCCAAGCCGTATAGACCCCTCTCCTACTAATTTATCTCTGCAAATCCAGGATCAGGACCCTTCAGGAGCTGGCAAGGCGGTAAAGAAACTTAGTCGTCCGAGGCTGCTTGCGCCTTCGAGGGCAGGCCCGGGCCGTCGACGTGGAGAAGGCTGGACCCAGTGTTGCAAAGAGCGAGGAGAGTGCAGCTGTGAGATTTTAGTTGTGAGTTTTGCAGCTCAGTTGTTTAGATCTCCATATGAGGTGTGGGGGTTTCGGCGTTCGAGGAAAGGGACAATAAATGGAAGGCAAGGTTGCGACACGATTAGGATTTGGAGCTATGCGTGTCTTCATTATCTGATCCCATCAATTAAGTGACAGGCCATCTTGTGATCTTCAAGGTTTTGCCCGAAATCCCTTGCCTCATCGCACATCATAGCTGCTCCAAACTTGATCCCGACCCCGGGACCAAAGCAAACAAGATACCGCAGCCGCACCTAAAGATCACAACTGGCAATCTGGATTCGTGTGTAGCATGACTACTCCATTTCCTGAATTCTCATAAATACTTTTGAAGCATAAGAAAGCCATGTTGTGGGTAGAGCATACTCAATGTGTTTCGTTTTTCTGTTCTGCTAGATCGAAGGCGCCTCCTCTTTCTCAGCAATCTGTGCCGCCATGTGAAAGGTGATCCACGATCAGACATGGCTCATCAAAAGCTTCCAGATGGCACACAAGCAAGGGTACAGGTTGCAGGGCTTAGGACTTCGGGACAGCTTTGGATTCCAGTCAGGTGTGGGGTTTAGGGTGGGGACTGAGCTTTTGGGCTTCGGTCGGGATTGGACCTTAGACCGGAACCACACCCATGAATCCCCGACACAACCCTAGATCCGGCAGCCCATCAACCCCACTCTGCCGTCTCCGGCTCTAGCTTTCCATCACAACCTTCTTGCAACCCAGTGCAGAAACCCCGAAACATCATTAACTGAAGCCCAGCCGCTACAGCAGGGACCATCTCTGCGACGGATCTGATGAAAATGGTCTTTTCCCAGAGCATCCAAGAGCAACTTGAATCCCACCTCTACCCTGAGCACTCCTGAACCTTGCAACCACCTGAGCCCTAAATCCGTAAATGCTGGCAAAGCAGGGTTTCTGAGGCCAGAGCAGATTTCAATCTTTCGTGGAAGTCGAGCTTCAATCCCTCAAGGATGCAACGGCCGTTCAGGGTAGTAAGGGCTGAGTGTTTGGGGGGGGGCTGATTAGGATTTAGGATTACTTTCGCAAGGCTCTCCAGAGTCCTGAAATAGTCAGCATAATTAATTCATCGAGGCTCTTTTAATATGTCGATCTGTCGCGGCACGTAGACATTGGGTTGGGAATTCTTTGCCATAGAATTTCAGCCAGCAGACTATCTTAGCATCTGTGACGATCTCCACATGCTTCTCCGCAAAAATGGATGCTAGTGACAGGAAAGGAAACCTTGCTGCATGTGTTGATGGGATCCGGATTTGGGGGTTTTGTGTGTAGGGTTACTCTGAAAGGCTATGTGCTTTAAAGTGCAAGGTCTAGGAGTCCAAGGCTTACTGCCTAAGATTTCCGAGGGTGCTGCTACATCACGCCCAATCCCAAGTATGTTGCACACAGATGGTGCGCGATTTCCTCGGACAAACTGCTTCTCTGAGCGCGCCCCTGTAAATTGACCCGCAACTAGCCTCCAAGGTTCAGCACACCCAGTATACCTTGACCCGAACGCCTAGCCCTGAAACAGGCCAATCTCGAACCTCAAATCCTGAACCTGACAGTACCACCCTTAAACATTGAAGCTAAGCCACCTGGCCTGTAGACGATTGTATCCAGTTCAAACACTGTAGTTAGAAGGTCTTAAACTCTTACTAGCATAGCTCCTGATAGGGCCGTAGGCGCGAAAACTGGAGTCCAACTCTCGCCGTGGATGCTGACCATCACCCGTAGCTTGAAATCCGCCTTAGTTGCCCAAACTACTTTGCAGCCCTGAGGACATTCTGAAGAAGAGCCACCCACTTGCAGTCTTACACAACATTGTGGTTTACGATTGGTGTTTGGGAATGTGTGATAGCATGGCTTCCATTTTGGAGTCAGGGCTCTCGGTCAAAACTACCGGAAGGCAAGCTGAACCTCCTTGGTCTCCTTTGCGCATGTGCTCCAAAACCCAAGCCGCAAGCCTATGCCATGCAAACCTCGACGAGTGTAAGTAGTAAGTCTCACGCCTGTGCATTTAATTAAGCAGGCTCCCGAACAACATGGGCAGTATAACCTCCACAGCAGAATACGTAAGCAAAAGCGACAAGAGCCTCATGAAGCTATGCCTCCTGAACGAACGAAGCACCCACAGTGGCTCGCACTCTTCATTGGAAAGTGTTGTTGCAACTATGTGAGCGTTAATTCTTAAAGAAAGCCCTGCTTCTGTGCAAAGGCATGTAAGGTGTCAGAACTATGGCTTAGCACCTGCAGAGACACAAAATGTCCACGTATTTGCGGGGTTGAATTTGGGCAGCAGCAGCATGTCCGGGAGATAATTCATGTCCATTACCTAAGCACTCCTAAACCCCACACAGATGAATAAAGCCAAGGCCCATCTGTTTCGAACAGTCCCGGAATCTTTCCCACAGAGCCTTTGGCCTTCTTCAGATTAATTTGCATGAGAGTCTTCCTTCGGATGCTAATTCGTTCTTCACGCGTAGTTGAGCAGGGTTTCCGTTAGGTTTAATAGTTTGCGCCATATTTGCAGTTTAGGATGCAGGGTGAGTCCCTGCGATGAGTTTGTTGGATTACAGTTTCTTCCGACTGGCAGTTCATGAAAGTCTCTTGAAATCTAGGTTCACGTGTCAGGCGCAGTGTTGCGGCGGAGGTCATTGGGTGTTGGATATGTAAACTCCAGTTTGCATGATTTGCTACATGGTCGTCTTCCTAGTATTCCTTCGCAGGCTGGCAGAAGGGAAGCAAGGGGATCGCCCAAGGTTAAAGTAGAAACCTCAGTGGATATTTGGCTAGCTTGCGTTGCCTCACGTTTCATTCCTTACCACGCTGCTAGGCGGCTTCAGAACCTGTTCTAACCCTTTGTAGCTACACATGTCAGCTTAGATTGCGGCATAGCCTATAGTCTGTCAAGAAGACAAGATGATCTGGGCCAGAAGGAGGAACTTTCCCTTACACTGATGTCCAGAACGAAGCCCCAAATGCGTGAAGCCAAAGCCCATACACCCTGAACCCCCTACGTGCCCCCAAATTGCGAGCAAGTTCAGGAATTACCAAGACTGAGGAGTACCTAAATGAGTCCGCGGAGAATCGCAGGGATTGTGCGGAGGGTTTTTGGCAGGTTGATTCTGCAGCATCTTGCTTGAACTCAGTAGCATAGGGACTGTGACCTGTCTGGAAGTCTGTTTTTTATTTGCTCATTATTTCAGAGTCGAATGCAAACTGCATCTTCACAGAGTGTCGCTGAACAACTTAGTTGCAAGAGAGCCTGAAACCATTTGCGAGAAGCAGACGCAGGCTAGAGAACACGGACTGAGGGCATGGCTTTGAAAAAGCATTATGTTGATGACCACAATTAAGCTAAGCATTTGGGACTACGGGCCTTTGCAGCAGGTGGGAAGTTAGTTTGTTGCACAGCAGGATCTACGCAAGGATCCCATCTGGAACCTTACTTTAAAGGAAGCTTCGGGTAGATGCAATCTCTTAGGGACAAAAGGGTCGATTTCTGGCCTTATGGCGGATTTGCTCTCAGAACGATCTTTCCTTCAATGTTCCCTGCTGCACATGTTTCATGTCAATCTACGCGACCTTTTTCTGAACTGATAGTGTTGACTCTCTGCCTATTATCTCTGCATTGCACAAATATAGGACCCCATAACCTTCCCGCTGAAGCTATAGTAACTATAGTATAGTGCGCTTGCTGTAAGCAAAAGAATCTGGGAAGCTCACGGCGCTGCTAGATTCTATCTACTTGAGGGGGGCAGGTACGAACCTTTCAAAGCGCCACAGATAAGCCGGGTTCGTTTCATTCTTTGGTACTTCAGCTTCATCTCTTGCACATTCCGTAATTGAAGTTCAATTTACTCCAGGTCAAATGCAAGATTGAGCGAAACTCGTATAGGCAGCGTATGGACTCCTCCAGAGGGACCCTACAGTTCCCCACGGACACGGTATCCCCAGGATGTTTACGAGCGACCTCTGAACCCTTCACCCTAAATAGTTCTGAGACCTAAGGGCCCCCGAAGGCCTACCCTGCTTTCTCCCTTGGCAATCCCTCGGAGCAGAAGGAAGTCTGACCTTCCCTGCGCGGAATCCGCGCGAAGTGTTCTCCAGCCATTTGCACAGCTGTTCTTGAGACCTATAGAGCGATGTAAGGGTGGTTAGGCTGCTTGGGCTTTGGATTTGGGACGATGGCAGCTTGACTAGGGTGCAGGGCCTGGGGTGTAGATTCGTAGATTCGGGTTTGGGCGGGAAAGGGCGAGATTTTTGTCATGATCAGGGCCCAGTGAATGCTTTCCTCCGAAGCTGATGATGCCATAGCCCATGCAGACAAACTTGCGAAGCCTTGCTGTCTTCAGTCCTGCGCAATTTGGCCATCAGAACTCTTTCTTTACAGTATGTTGATTAGCGTTTCTCATGCTGGTTGTTTTGGAATTTGGGGGAAGCCGGATATACGAACATTTATGGGTTCGTCAGGTTGCAGACCTTCGAAGGAAAGCGTGAGGTCCGGGCTACCGAGCTTCGTGCAGATCTAGTACACCTAGGTTTTGTCCCGTTACTTTGGTGAACAAGATGTTCGTGCGGTTGCGTTCAGACCCCGTGCAAGCACCACAACCCAACTGATAGAACCAGAATGTGGGGCTCCAAGTCAGTTTGCGCTTCAATGGTAGGCTGAATTGGCCTGAATCCCCTTCGGAAATCCTAGAACTCCTTATTCAAAGGGATACAACTTGTCCACAGATGTGGGGCCTTTGCAGCAGTTGCCGATTATCGACGCGCTCCTTGTATGTTTTTTGTGGATGTGTGCACCTGCCGACAAACAGGAGCCCCTAACTTGTCATCATACAGCCTAGCAGTATCTTCGGTTCTTTAGTTTCAAGTTTTTGGGATGTTTTTGGCTTTGAGGAGTTTTCGGTCTTTGGCACTGGCCATTCGCGATCTGGCAGACCTTTACAGCTCATGAACAGCCTGCGTCAGAAGCCGGACACTTGTTTTATTTCTGCTTAGCCGGCGCGATCGACGCTGACGGACCTGCCTGAGCGAGGGAGAGCACCGGGTCTCGAACGAGCATTAAAGCCAGCAACATTATTCATGAGATTTCCAACATCGTCTTCATCATAGTCTCAAACTCTCCATTGGCCAAACACCAGCCATCAGCCCATACCAAACCCTTTGCCCTGCGGGCTCAAATCCACAAGTCCACAAGGTCTACCTGATCTGACTTGCTCTCTTGCATCTGGGGCTCTCCCCGCACCTCTGCAGGCTTGTCTCAATCTGTCTAAGGCGGATTATACGCTTACTGTACGTGTCTAGGGTTCAGAATGTAGGGCTGCGGTTGATGGGTTAGTGTACGTAGAGTGTAGAGCATCGCCATAGCCCTACCACCCCTTGCCTTTTGTTGCAAGTGGCCTGTTTGGTATTCAACATGCCAAAAAGTCAAGCACTCGGTTTGCAGCTTGTGTACTAGTTGAATGCATGTCAGGGAACAAGGAGTTCGGCGTCCATTGCAGATGCAGCCCTGGACATAGTCCAACTCCATCTCAGTTGATCATAACGAGCAGGCATCCGTAGCAACAACAGCCGTAGATGTCCATGCGCTAAGCATGCTTGTGGATTGCCCTTCTGCATGTGGACCAGCAACTGCAGGCACGCATTCCAACAATGTATCCATCTTGGAGAAATGTGCATAACCATCATAAACAACCCTGGTCCTGGTTGTTTGTGACGAATCCACCGCCCCAAGCACCTTCCCAGTCAAATGATGTATCTTGCATCGTAAATGGCCTGCTGATAGTGTAGTATGGGCACTTCCAAAACACGACGAGTTCTTACACCAGTTGTCAACCTTGGCACCAGACCTCTTGGCTTCCTCAAGGGATGCCCAGAGTCGGTGCCAAGAGTCGCTCGCGCGGATCTCCTCTTTGGGGCTCTCTACCTTGCGGCCATCGTCGCAGGGTGATAGGTTTTGACTTCAAGGGTTCTGTAGAACGGGATTTCGCGACGGACTCCGAAGCTCCGTTCGGACTTGTGTTTGGTCTTACCGTGGTTACGATGAAGAAAAACACTCCGCTTCATCTTTGGGCCACCTGCAATTCCTACATGCAATCCCAAATGCTTCAGCATTTCAAACATTCCTTAAGTGGCCGAGTTATGGAGCATGTGCAAGACTGTATGTGTATGTGTGTGTGTGTGTTCCAGTGATGTGAGTGCAGCTTGTTTTCGGATCCTTCTGCCGGTTCCTTCTTGAAAGAAGGACAAAAAAGCTGACAGCTGACCCATGGACTGCAAGTGAGAGAGCTGCCTATGTCTGTATATACAATTTCTCGTGGTCTGTCAACGTCTGAAACTTGTAGTTCCCCAAAAGCTGTACGCGAACAACGCCAAACCCCTGAAAGCCCTGACTAAACCCCGAAGCCCTTGAAGCCTTCAAGCCTTCAAGCCCTGACCTCAAACCTGAGCCATCTAATCTTCAAGCATGCCTACTATATCTCTGCAGAGCATGAGAGAGGCTGCACAATCGATCTTGAAACAACTTCCGCCCCCCCTCCCCCACTAGTTTTGCAGTCAGGTTAGATTTGGGTGACCTAGTGGAGACTTCACCGTAGTCCTTTCATGTTGTTACCCATTCGGCATAGTAATCAGAAAGGTACGGTGGATGCAAGCAACCTGGCACCACCAACGTATTCCCGCTTCAATATTTTAAGTGGTGCAAGATTTCCCCCATGCACAGTAGGCAGCCGCAAAAAGGAAGTGCAGTGGGTTTTTTGGGCAGGTTGATAGGATTTCAAATGAAGTCTGCGACTAGAGGTGATTCTCTTGGGCTTTGTTTTGCTCCCATCATTGCCTTGCTTTTCTCAAACTTTTCCAGGCGGAGCCTGCAGGAAAGGAGGGGCCATGTTGAGGTTAGGTGGCAATTTTCATCCCAGGGGCCTTTATTGGAAACCGTGGAAATTGTCATCCTGATTACTGGAACCCCAAATGGGGCACTCATTTTTCGAGATGGAAATACTTGGCCGCTTGGGGTTGATGTTTTACCATTCTTGCTTTCCAATAGCATCCCTACAACACAGCAACACTACGCTTGAAACTGTAGCCATACTGCGCTCAGAGCAGGCTTTCATTCTACAATGCTTCTTTCAGGATGTCTACATAGTGTGCAGGGCAGGGCCATCGAAGAAGCCAAGCTGAAGTCAAAGCAGTCCCAGCCACATCCCTTGACAAGCTCTTGCACGTACATGTCGCGACGCGTCGTAATGTCCCGCAATGACGGCTTAACAAGCCACTGGATGCGCTTTGATCTTGCATCTTTGGCTTCCTACACAGTTAAGTCTGTTCCAGTATGGGTTTGGACCCCTGCAATCGCAACTGAGAATGCGTGAAAGAAGTTTCAGTCTGATTGACAGGCTGCGGAGATGGCATTTAAGAATTATTGCCTGATTCTCGAGTCTGAGCGGCGGAGTGAACTTCAGAGAGAAACCCGAATGACAAGTCTTTGGGGTTTTGGAAGAACTCATTCAAGAGATGCGTAGAGCAAACCCGCTACACGTGACCATTGTAGTTCTACGCCAGGCTTTCAGGAAAATTGGCGAGTGTTTGCAGGGATTCCTACTCGAGAAGCGTTTAAGGAGTCTCGAACGTCAGCTTGGTATTTGGGAGGCCCTGACCAACCTCCAGAACAAATGGGAAACATGAGCCTTCCATCAAGATTTCCTCAGTCTGTACAGAGCTTCAACATGCCCAATCTGGGGGAACATGGTTGGTAGGGGGGCTCCTACAACTACAACTACAATTACAATAAAGTACAACGACGACAACGATGACGGCGACGACGAGACGACGACCACAACAGCAACAACAACAACAACAACAACAACCACAACCGCTATTGTACTGCCATAGCTACTACTACGGCTTCTTCTACCACTTGCTTTTCTACGATGCCTCGAAGACAGCAGCGACAATGCCTTACTAGCTTACTAGCGTGGGTCACAAGTACACCGCCTCTTAGACTCTTATCCCACAGACTGCTGGCAGCCCTCTAATGGAGCGCCGTCAGGATTGAATCGCGCTAAGGGAGCTGTTTGAAGCTGTGCCTCAATTCTGCATTCCAAAATTGAGGTTCCCTCATCAAAACAACAGAGCCTTGCAGATTCCCATTTCTCGGATAATGCCGGAAACTGTCAAATTGGCAGGCATGCTATTTCACCTGGCCAACGATGGACAATAAATCTCAGTCCTTGAAAACCTAGGCCACAAGCTGCATGACTTTTCCACATTCATGGTCGTTTGGATTGAGTCTTTGATCACGGATTACAGCAGATACATGTTTTAGCTCAGGCTCTCTTACATGCTTTGCTGCGACTGGGTAACCCTAATTCAGCCATCATACATGTATAAAGTATACCTCATCCTACAAATTACCGGATAACCAGCAAATTTGGCTTGTGCAAGAGAATCTTTGAAATATGGGAGCTAATTGAGGACCCTGTCCATTTTCTGCGGTACTCATCCCACAGTCCCTTAACCCTGTGGTTTCCAGTGTCATTTGCAGTCTGAGGGCGCAGTTTGAAAGACAGCGGCTACGCAGCGTTCCTCGGAGAATCTAAAAAGTTTGCATGGCAGACAGCTCATGTGTTCTGGCTCTGACTGGCGTAGCGAGGGTAGAAGAGTCTCCGTGAATCTGACCAAATACTTGCGACGTTCGGCCTTGTTTTGGCTGACTGGTTCTGTCGAAGTTTGGGGGGACGGACTACTGGGGCTGTACATCCGAAGCCCAAGTCGCAATTCTTGCTTGCAGTATGGTTTAGGACCTGGAGGAGTGAGTGAAGTATAGTGTGGTTCCGCCAGTCGCAACGAGAACTCCAAGATGTGCAGTCCAGGTTCATGGTAATGCTCCTTGCTCGCTTTTCTGTGGAGTTGTTTCGGACAGTGCTTCCAGTCCGCCCCGCACGGGGGGCCGCGCAATCTCATGTCCCTGACGATGCCAGTCTGATGAGCGCAACACAACAGAAATCAGCTGTCAAGATGTTTGCTGAAACGCAATTGCAAGTTCGTAGCCCCACCTTCTCAGGACATAGCTAGCGGCCTTGCTTGTACACTCGGAACCTCAGTCCCCAAGACCTTCAGGGCCACAGCTGCTCGCACCCTGAACCTGAAGTCCGTCGCTCTTGAGCTCATGCTCTAAGTTCTAGACTAAACCGGTAGATGACATTGTAATCATTTTAGTAACATCTAAATCCTACAGACTCCTGGGTTCATGCTACTGGGCTTGCTCATTGTATGCCGACACATACCCCAAACTAATGACCTTTTCAGAAGCAGCAGCGAGAGGAGAGGACCAGTGGTGCTCGTCAGCTCCAGGCTCCCCTAGCCTTCGCTTTTGATTCCGGGCATGCAAGCTTTTGCATAGTAGCCATCATCGGAGCTTCCTAGTTTGGGCACTGGAGGGACTGAGTGTTGTTTACGGGTTTTCAAAAGGGTTTGCCGCGATGAGGACCGCTCAAGGTCTGGCATGTGAGCATGAGAAAAAATCAGGCGTCTAGCGCAGGACTCCTGGGCTCTCGGATTCCGACTGCAGCTGAAGGCGAAAAACAGCTGGGGTTGTTATTAAAGATTTCGTCAGTTTCCTGTTCCCTACCAAAAGAGTATCTTTAAACCCATTTTTGAAGCTGTTTGCAAGCCAATCAAGACAGCTCGGAGAGCCTACTTACCCTGCAAGCTTTGCTCTGACGTCTCCCCCACCCAAGTCCGCAACACCTAAATATCCGCCTCCCTCTACCTGATATTCTGGTTGCTTCTTCCCAAGCCTTCTACCCGACTCTTCATCACCCCTTTTGTCAGGCCTTGAGTGGCGCATCGCACTGCGCGTACTGGCTGGCCAATCTCGTTTTTGCAACTTGAAAGCATCTAAGCGGGGATGTAGTGTCTCAAGGTGATTGTTTTTCATCATTTCTTTAGAGTAGCACCACAACAATACTGGCCATTCTTCTATAAGGTGCATGTCAATAGAGAAGTGCACGTCAATTATGCAGGCACCAGGTATTCTGACGCGCAAACCCTTCCCATCATTTTGCTTTTGGAAGCCCATGAATCACACTGTGCCAATATCCCTGAGCGCTGAAGGTCCGCCCCAACACCACTTGAATCTTTTTCGGCAGTCTGCGCGTCCTTGAACCTCTGCACCTTTACCCGACTCCGAACCCTTGACTTCCAGATCCAAAAACCTTGATGCATCTAACTGTGCAAAACAGATCAAAGAAGGGCTTTTCTCCACAAGCACGTTAGTGCGGTGTGCACAACTCCTTCAAGCATGCAGCCTTGTGAGAGCTTTGTACAGGCCTGCAGCACCTGACAAAGCTTGGTGCCGTTGGGCACATATTCAGCCGCATAAAGGCCATTGTACTACAACTTTGTGAATCTTTCGGACCCCTATAACCCAGTCTGCGTGGACACACAACAGACTCAGCGAAGGATGTGCTCCTCTATGTGCTCCCAGCGTTGTCGGTCCCCTTCGCCCTCCGCCAATTCGGGCGCGCTGGGAGTAGCTGGGAACTGGGGCCTTGCAAGTGTTGAAAGCAGAGCTTCAGGTTTGGGAGGCTTATCGGGTTTTGAAAAGCATTTGGCTTTGCGGTTTCCTTGAGATTTAGGTATTGCGGAACAGGCCACTTGAGCAGTGTTTCCTGACTCATTCAGTGCCAGGCAAACCGCAAACCTTGAACCCCAAACCCTGAATGTTTTCAAGCGCCCTTATTCAATTTGTACAGCTGCTTGACTTCATCGCTGGACGAAACTTTCCTACAAACACGGAACCAAGTGCAAGCCTACTGCCTGCTAGCTGCTAAACTCCACGGCAGGTTCCACACAATCCTGGAGGGCGACTGTGGAGCCGCTTTATACGCCGTTCTCGTCGCTTTCGGCCGGAAAGCCCAAAGGGAAGGGGGGGGGGTAAGTTGGTGAAGGTTTTGATTTTTTCGCGATGTGCTGCTCGGAGTCTGCAACTTGTGCAGTTGAGGGCATAGGAAAGATCAAGATTTCAGAATTACAAAATTTGGATTGTAGGACTTTCAGATAATGATTCAATGGCATAGACACTTGAGGAGGGTGTGACTGCAGTTCTGGTTGCCGGGGGCCGCTTGAGATCTTCAGCGCACTGCCGCAAGACTTCAAACCCTGAAACGTCAGAGCGGTTTGCGGAAATGCAGGAACGAATCCCTGGTCTGATCCCCAGAGGAATCCAAAGAGTGACCACAACTATTCTTAGTGCTAGGCAGGGTGCAGACACCTGATGGTTCACCTGAAGTTCACCTTGTCTTGCTTTCCCAGGCCCTGCTATTGCAGGCTTCTCGTATTTAGCCGCGGCCTCACCGAATTGTCCGAGCTCTTCAATGCATCTAGGGTTTAGAGGTACGGGTTCTTGGGCATAGGGGGATACTCGTGAGAGTAGAGAATTGTCAGGAAACAGTCAGGCTTTTACAAGTATCTCACTCTGGCTGAAGACCAGTAATTGTATCACGGAGGCAGTCAGGGTCCAAGAATTTCGAAGTGAGTTTTTGGTTTCGTTCAGAAAGGGCTGGAGGATACCTTTTTGAGGATATGGTAAATCTTCCGCATCAAGGGAAACTTTGGGCGGTCCGCTTCCTGAGCTCCTTTTTCAAGGCCACGTCTCATCATTGGACCCATTCTAGGGCGGATCGTGGAAACCACAAACTTACAATCTTAGGCTGAGGGGCGATGTTCCAGCAGGTTCAACAACCCTGGACGTGAAACAGAGGTAGGCAGAAAAGTGGAAGATGCCCATCGCCTCAGACCAGGGTGCAATGTGGGTGTTTTGCAGGGGAGACATGGGCAGCAGGCCCATTTCACGGAGAAGAGGTCAAACATGTTCCCTCCTGAGCTTGATACCCTAAGCCTCGAGCAAGACCCTCAGGACATCTAGCCCTGAAGCCTTCTCCTCATCTCTTCGCTTCGTCAATCCCGACCAAGGTGTCATTCTACTTCAAGGATCACTCCATGGACTGAGCCCCAAGGGACTGCTTCAGCAAAGTCAGCAGTAGAAGAATTACAGCACTATTCATGATCGGCGTGACACTGGAAGCGCGACGACTTCAGAGTTCAGGCAGGATCAGGAGGGTCGACTGGTCCAGTCTGCGGAATTAGGTCTGTTCGGGGCTAGTTGCAGCGATGCAAAGCAAGAAGCATGCTTTAACCATGGCATTATCAAGTGACAACTAGTATGAAATGAAACAGTCGTAGTTCTGAGCGCAGAACGCTTGCGTGATATTGATGTGCCAAAATGCTACGCTGGTTTTGGGTTCTAATGAAATTTAATACGGGACTCGACGGAGCCTATAACAAGAACTTCCAACGAATCTCTTGTACACTGTTGTCAGCGTCCCTAGTTTTTACGGTCCTTAATTTGCACGGTACTTGGGCCAGGCCCATACAGTCCCAAAAGCCTTGGCAGGGGCAGCCCCATGGAGGGTCCAGGTGTCTGAGGGTTGATGCGTTAAGACTTAGCGAGGAGGGTTCAGACTCGCTATGTCTAACGTGCAGGGTGCAAAGCCCTGTCATGAAACGTGCCTCTTCTTTCGGTACGATGACCGAAGCTCCAGAACCTGGACTCTCTCAGCGTGTGCAGAAGTCCGATTCGGCTTTGGATGGGGGACGCGTGCTTTCTTGAGATCGAAAGTAACACGGAAAACAGCATAATCCGTTCAGAAAAAACCCAACACTCTGAGGCTATCTATGTTCGAGCCTCCCTCAAAGCCCTCGACTCCATGCAAAACAGGATCCTCACAACTTCTACAAGCGCCAACGCTTCCAATCTGAGTGTGCCCAGGCCTCTAACACGATTCTTGGCGTATGCCTTGTCGGCGCTATTGTCCTCTCTACAGCTCAGCCCTCAGGGAGGTACCTATGGAAGCTTTTCAAGACTAGTAACCTTTTAAACCTTTGCAAGCCTGTGGTAACGATCCCTAGAAAGGGTCCCACAAGCTTTAGATTTAGACTCTGCCAAGATGTAATGTAAACGAGTTGGGGTTCAGCATACCTTGTTTCTGGAAGATTCAGGGATTTCTGCGGGGAATCCTAAGCCTAAACCTTGATGGCATCTATCCCGTCAGCCCAATGCCATGGTGGATGCTGGTCCTTTTCAAGTATTGCGCTGGGCGCACTTTGTTTTCTCCTCGATTGAAACAGCCGCCCTCTTGCTGCGACTGCGAGCTATGTCCATTGCAGCCTGACTAACATGAAGGAATGTCAGACGTCTCGATGGCTCTTGAAGACGATTTTTCTGTTTTTTCAGGCTAAAGCTTGGAAGCTGCCCACTGTTCAACCCAGAGGCCCTGGCTCATGCAAGCTCGAAACAAACTTTGCTTACAGGTCCTGTTTGTCCTGACCGCCATCAACTACAACCCAACAGCGGAATATCCAGCCGCCTGCGACCACCCCACCGAGGAGCATGTGGTGTTGTTTTTGGCTCACCACTTAGGAGATCCACTAAGGGTCAGTTTGCAAGCCACAAACTTGGTACCCGCCAACCATTCAGAATTGCATCTTGCAATGCTTTCCACATTCTCTTTTCTTTTTTCGCGATCTCGGTCCCCTGGAAGAGGTTTAGGCGCTTGTTGGAACGTCGCTTTCTCAGCAAGACTCTCCATCGCAAAATCTCCACGCCGTTGAATCCTGGGAGAAGCCCTGACCCCTTGCACCTTGAGTCTTACAATCCACTGAACCTTTGCACCTGTAAGTCCTGAACCTTTCGGTCCCTTGCGTAATTACCTCCGTCGCTCCAATCTCTGAGCCCTTCAAATTTTGCAGCAAGTTCGAGGTTCGTGTGTTGAAAGCGATGCCCAATAATCACCATCACCTCCAAGAGGCTCACCGAAACTATCAAGCTTGTTATACCTCAGCCTCATGAGGGGTACTTGCAAGGAATCCAAGGGCAACAGTCTTGAACCCCCTAACCCCATACCCTTAAACCCATCACTCAAGACTGGAAGCTTTGCAAGCATGGAAGGATTCTCCCGATGGGAATTGCAGGTCTCCAGAAGCCAGGTAGGGCCATAAGGATCTGAGATTTCGGGTGTAGGAACTTTGGGTTTAGGGCCAGTAGTTCGTAGTTGAAGGGCTTTCGGCATTCAACGATAATGAACCTTAGGATCCTAGGTTGAGTGTGTGGGCTGAGAGATATTGGGTATGGGGGTTCTGCGCATGGCGGGCTAAGGAATGATTGATTGGTGTTTTGAGGCCTTTTGGGCTTTGGGCTTCATTCTGTGGAATCTACGCTTATAAGATGGCCCCAAAACAAAGTCCGTGACGCGCATTGATTTCATGTGTCAGCAACTTCCGCCTCCTCCCTCTCTCTCTCTCTCTCTCTCTCTCTCTCTTTCTCTCTATGGAAGCGTTGACGTGTGGTCATGCGTGCTGAGTCAGGGTCTTGACTTCATCTCCCAACCTGTCTGGGACCGCTGCCTTGACAGTACACATGACAAATCCCTGGGTGGATCCAACCGGGCACGGGCTCAAAAGTGAAAAGGCTTGCCCCTCGCACGTTAATTACAAAACTTGCATCCCTGCCCAGAGTGCACCGGGCCGAACCCGCCTTAAAGAGCATCGGAACCCATGCCGAACACATCATTTTAGCATGTCACTGAGCTGTTGAAGATACTTTGCATGTCACGCTAGGGGCCTCCCTTCTCGTGCAGATGCTGCTCCAGCACCGACAAAACTGGGCGCAGATGCTCATACACGCAGTGCAGTGACAACGAGTGCTGGGTTGCCGTGGTACTCCTGAACATATTTCTGCACAAGGTCCTTCTGATCAGAAGTGACCGATGTCTATTGCATGAGAATTTCGAGCATGGCAATCCACGCATGGCAATGTAGTTGTCCTACTGGCCCTGGGCCTCCAGATGACTTTGCCTTCAACTGCTCATCATTGCATGCTCGCGTTGCAGTGATCACATTGGAAATTGAATCGCAATCCTTGGACATCTGAATGGCGAGCAAAGTGGCAGCCTGCAACTCTTGCGCATCCACGGCATGCTTGAGGCATAGTATGGTCCACAGCTGCACTCTCTTCATAAGAAATTCTCAGCAAATTCCCAGCACCATGCAAGCTGCCCAAAGCTTGAAGCCTCGACCACGAGCGCACTTTGGTAGCACTGCCTATTGTGGAGTTCTCAGCAAGAATCTTGGTGCCTTTGGTTTTTGATTCTCACAGGTCAGTTTGGGATGCAATACGGAAACTCCCTCATTCAGACATAGCCAAGTCTTCCATCTCCAGCCAAACCGTCTTTGAATGGGCCCATGTACTTCCTGATACCGTTAAAAGGACAAGCTACGCAAGCCTCTTGCAAACCTCACTGAGGCCCGAATAATTATCACAGTATGAAGGTTGGCGGACCGAATTTTGGGGCCCATTTTCCGGTTGGTGCCCACAGTCTGCGTCTACCAGGCCTGCCATGACCAGGGTTTTAATTCGTAGTTCCTTGGCGGGTGGCATTGGCATACAGGGAATGCGTCTTGGCTTTCCAGTTTGGGATTCCACTCACACAAGGATGACTGCAATAATGTAGAGCTGTGGGAGGAAAAGGGGTGGGGATGAGGGGAGATAATATCAAGCTGTGTTCATTTACCGTTTGTTCTTACTGGCGCGTTTGGACGTATCGAGTCCGCGAAGTGCCGCGCCTGCTAGCATTTGGAGGACGTGGCTGTTACGAGGTATTCACGCCCAGACAGCACGAAAACCCCAGGCAAACGCACAACGAAGCTTTTTGTGTTGTTCTGGGAACGAGGTTTGTTGCTAGCTGTTAGCACAGAGAGGTGGAGATGAGGTTTAGCTTCAGACCATGATCTCCCAAGGAGTAGACGTCCGAGGCTTGGTTTCGTGACTTGCGTTGGTTTTTGTTCCTGGGCACCGAGCTGCGCCCAAACATGGGGGTATGTTGGACTGCGAGGTGCTGGATGTGGTGCGAAATCTTTGGGTGGCATCTTTCGAGATTTCAACCCTAAGCCTTCGAATCTAAGCGCCTAGGTTCAGCATCTTCATGAAGCCCTGAACCTTTAGCCATTCATCCCTTCATCCGACCCCAAAGTTTTACAACAATTTCTATTGGAGGCCCTCTTCTCCATCGCTCTGGTGGCAAACCTTCAGGCGGCCCCCCGGCCCCAGGTTGGGGTTGTTGGGCTTAAAGAGTGGGTGCCCATGGAGCTTGGTTGTGGACATCAAATCAGACATTGAGGGCGACAAAACAAGAAACCTTGCCATGACATGTACAAATGGCTGGCTTCAGGATTTTGGCGGTCCTTTTTGTGAGAGGTAGGAGCATGTTCGAGGCCTTCTTTGCCCGGGCTTCGCGTAATGGCCAGCAATGTGCCGATCAATTCTACACGGTTCAGATCGATGGTAGTTTCCCAAAATTAGGGGACCTTTTTGGGGTCCCCACAATAAGTCATAATGTCAATGTATTAGGGTCTATCTTGGGGTCCCGCTATTTTGGCAACCTACCAAATAAGTCCTGCGGTTCCGGTTCGGTGCCTCACCTGTGCCACGCAATTGTTTTTAGAATGATGTTCGCGTTGGGGGCCTTGCATGGGTGTACAAACGGGTCGCTACTTGTAACAGTGAATCGGCAAATCATTGCTACCGCTAATGATGCCCGCGTATTTGTGGGTTCCAAGGTCATCCCAGAGGGAGCCGTGGATGCCATCAAGGCCACAAGCTCGCCATCGGGATGAGGGGCTTGCTATTCAGGGCTTGGGGCTTGTGTTAAAATGTTCAGCCGCGCCTGATTTAGAGGCATGTAGTGTTGTAGGGTTTGCTATTTTAAGCTGCGCTGTCACGGTCTTTAATGATTTAAATTGAATTTCATGACAGCCAAGACAAAGATCGGAATTTTGAACCCTGATTCCAAGAAGACTGCGGGGTGCGAGGTCTAAGTTTGGCTTCAGCCCCGGGCTCATTCAACTACAGAACCGTATTGGCTCTCAAATCCATGCCAGGAGCCTTTATACCTTTGTGGCAAGCTTTGAAAAGAGTTCAGGTGGGCAACTACATACTCTGCAGAGCTCAGTGTTCAGCTAGGAGCCACCGGTGTTGGGTGCGTGATGGCGGGTGTTTGGGGATTCAGGGTCTGGCATAATGTTTGGCTGGTTAGGTTTTAGGTATTTCTGTTGGTTGACTTCTGGGACAGTCCGCGAAATGTGCTACTTCTATGGCACTCACACCTAAGACGCCACCCTTCCGCGGCTCCATTGCGGAGAATCAAATTAGCTGACCGAATCGCTAGTGGTAAACGTCTACTGCCCACGAGCAAGGCCAAACAACCCCTTCGGCCACAACACCGTGTCAACTTGAGACCTTCTCAAGTTAAGTACGTGGTTGGGCACCAAGATTGTACGAGATTCCCAAGACTCAGCCTTCCAGTAACATAGTGCTCCAAGAAATCAGGCGGTTGGTGGGAAATCCGTCCCGAATGTTTCGCTAAACCCTTGGGCATACGAGCGTCTGGGCTGCAACGAAGGTGCGGGCAGCTTGTGAGTTCAGCGGTTTGATGATGTGGGCTTAAGGTTTCATTTCAGCATTTAGACTCAGAATCTTTGAATCCCGTGAGCTTCAGCTAGTTAGTACAGATGGCCAAGTCGTAATAACAAGCAGACAAGGACGGAGCCTCAAGCACAGACGCCCGAAAAAAACCCAGGTTCAACCCGTGACGCTGGGATCTTGGCGGGGAATTTTGTAGGGATGATTACAGGGATCCACCCCTCATTCCCACTCAAGCACCGGTAAGTTGCGTATGTTTCATCTTTCCCTCAAGGTGTGCTTGCCGGGTTCGGTAGTCAGAGATTCGGCTGTGGTTGTTTGAGGGGTTCATGGCTTACGGCCCCCCGAGGGTCTTGAGCCAGGAGGCTTGAGAATGAAGGGTCGAATTGCTGTCTGCGTCAGATATTTGCCCCTTCTATGCAGACCTAGTTACTAGTTGCAAAAATCTAGATTCAAAGAGTCCTTTCACATCTACAACTTCTTCCACGCAACAGGTGCGAAGCTTACGGAGGCCATAACATGTTGTGATTCTACACGACATCCACACTGGTTTACCAGTATACCAGGCTCACGCAGGACCTTTCGGTTCCTGAAGTTTGAAACCGTCTTGCAAAAGCCTTGGGCCTGAAAAAACGCGCGGAGGTGATTTGTTCAGCTAAGCTCAGAACCCAGCCTGAAGTCCAAGTCACAGACTCCGCCAGAGAGAAGCCTTGACCTGAACCCTGAACCCTAAAACCGATTGAGAAGCTTACTTCCCTGAACCCTTTAGAGTCGGCAACCTTGCAACCGCCGACCGTGAATAGCACCACCATGTCTTGATTCTGCAAAGGTGGGCAGGTGGCCGCGGCCGTTCTTGGTGATTGATTCCAGGGGGACGGTTCTGGGAGTTTCTCTGCATGACATGCTCTTTCTTTGCGGTTGCGATATTTAATTTCAACTCCAGTGTTTTGGAGGGATGGTTCGGTATTGAGGACTAATTGACTACATACTCTCATGCTAACTTGAGGCTTTGAGACGTCATGGTGCTTATTTGGAGTGTGCCAATTGAAGAGCAAGCGGTTTTCATACAAGTTAAAAAGAGGGGTGTATAGCGATCTGGGGAACGTTATGTTCTAGCGGTTGTGTCCCAGAACTAACTTCCAAACCCTCACGGTATAGGAAATCTTGAGGGATATTGACCTGGAGAGCGCGGCCGGCTCAGCCAACAAAGGACCCCAAAGTCTTCACAGCCGCATGGACCCCTAATCACCTGGCTTCAGCACTAACCTGCGACCACGTATTATGATGCGTCTACGTGCTGGATTCTGCGCAGGCATTCCTACTCGGAGGCCAAGCAATTCCAGCTTATTTGACTGCTGCCTCGAGCCCCGAACCACGGTCCCAACTATCAGCCTCGAAGCGCTGAAACTTGGATGCGTCGATGCGCCAAGTTCTTACCCCTGCGTATCCTGTCCGTCGTTCTCACGTCTTGGCAAATTACTGATTTCGTGCTCAGTACGTAATTACGGATTATCGTGCACTGAAAGCAGTGCTTTGCTTAATCGACCGTAGCTGCTAGTGCCGGAAGCATGTAGCATCAACAGATCATGGTGCCCAGTTGTCAGACAGGGTGCGGAGCAAGCCTATGTACGTGTCGACAACCGCAGCTTTAAAGCAACAAAGCACATGTGCCTAAGTCACAATTTGTCGACAAGCCCAAGAGACAACCATCCCATGACAGCAGGTTTCCTGACCTTAAAAGTCGTTCAGTCAAGAGGTTGACTGTATACAGGAACAACAACAGACGACTGTGCTGCTCAAGCGGCAACAGGAAAGCAATGGCACACCTTGTTCAGTACATCAGCGGCTCTCAGGGTGGGTAGGCCACTCCAGATGAACCTACTCAAACAATTGAATGGTAATCCCTGCGGTTGTAAAACCGCCCCGCTGAAACACCGATGAGGCCAGGAGGAAGGGTGGGCTCGGCTCTTGAAACCCGGGGTGTTTGATTCTTTTGGAGTCTAGCAGCTGGCATCACTCTGAGAAATTGACTGCGAACACTGGATGTTGGTAGAGTTTTTGCTTAGGACGTGCGTCTTGCAGTGCAAGCAAATTTAGTTTGGTCATGCTTTGAAGGGCCTCAGTGTGGGCTTGGGGTGACGGGGTTTCTACTGAGATTTTCATTGCCGGCTTCGAAGATGTGACACTGATAAATACAGGGATTCACGGGCAGCCCACTATACACGTTCCCATTTGCTTCAAGATCCGGGGTCTGCTGCTTCTAGGGGAGCTTCTGTTCTGAGACGCAGCCGGTCAGGCTGACGCACTTCTTGAGGGCTCGGGCTTAGGACTAAAGAGGCCGGCAAAAACCTGAATTTTCAGGGACAGCACGTAGCAGGCTTCATTGTGCGATCGCTTACAGCCCTGCATCATTTATCAGCATGCCGATTTTCCATTTGGCTTTCAGGTATGGTTCAGGCTTGGACTGGCCTTTGGATGGTAGGTGCTTGTTTTGGGGTAGCAGATTTGCAAACAGTTGGCCCACATGTCCATGAAAGCATGCTCACCCTAAGCCTGAAGGCTCACAGCCCCCTGTGCCTGTGGGCGACAACCTGAAATCGAAAACATATCAACCCCTAAGCCTTCAACCCTCGACATCAAGCCAATGGGCCTTCCTTTTTAAGCATTCGCTGCCATTGCTGGTGCATTTCGGGTCGTGAGTACCACATACTGGCAAAGTTTGTTTTTCAGAAGCGAGACGAACTTGGACAACAAAGCCGTGCTAGCTTGAGTAGGATTTCTTCATACAAGGCCAGCTTATGCCATCAAGCACCTCACCCACAAGCCACACACTGAGCAACATAAAGTTAAAAGCCAACCTTGCGAGGCCACAGTTCGCGCCACCTTACAATCCGCCACTTGGGTCGGGTTTTAATGAGGTTTACCACATCGCTGGCTTTCAAGTTGGCAGCTGTTCTGTGTTTGATGGCAGACGGGGTTCGACGCACTTTCTGGCAAAGTCTTGTTGTTGCACACCATCGGTTAAGCCCAAAAACGAACTTGAACTCCTCCAATGATTGAGGAGTCCAGGAGCCCCACGATATATCGAGGTGTCACATGACTGTCCGTATGGCTTCGCTCATTCCCATTCTGCAAGCTCTAGAACATAGTGCCTGCATGGCGGAGCACATACCATGCATTGCTTGGGGGAAACCCCAAAGCCGGAAAACCTTTGAATCCTCTGACGCTGAGGGACTATGACCCATGGAATGATGCGGAGGCCAGGACATGATGTTTCAAAGTGAATCACTCAATGGTCTCGTGTTTGACACACTTCCTGAGCGAATGGACGGGCTCGTCTGTGTTTTTCATGCCTGCATGGGAGGGACCCATTGCACTTGTTGGAGGCATTCTGCGCATGCTTTATCCCTTGCGGTTCAACATTAGCAGCTCATGGCTTCTTGAAGTCAGGGTTGTTGAGCTTGTGGTATATGGTTTAGGTCGAGCAGTTTCGGACATCCATTCATTAACAAGGCGAACTGCAGTTTTCCGAATGCCTCGGGCTGGTCTATGGCAGAAGGTCTAGTCGAATCGAAATGCGAGGACCATCCTCAAAAGGGCTCAAAACATGAGAAGCTCTCAAACAAGAACTGAACAAACCAAATTTATCTCCCCTTTGGACACCCGCCCCTCAGTTTCCGCAAGGACGCTTTCAAAGACAGCTTGAAATCACCGGGCTTTCAAGCGCATTCTGAAGGCAAATATAGGTGCTGTCCGCAGCAAAGGTTGTAAACAGTTCAAGAGTTCTATTCCTGAATAGCTTTGACTAGCCGCCACACTGTACAGGAAACGACACCGGCTCTACATCAGGGCTTCCAACAGCAGCCGCAGCTGCTAGTTCGAGCAAGAGATGTGGAATGTGGCTGTGTGCGTATAGGGTTAAGAATGATCTAGCGTAGGACTCAGGGTTTTCTATGGCCGAATGTGATAACGTTACAGTACGGGATTTTGTGTGAATATAGTGTGGGAGTGAACGGGAGCCAGCAAGATGATGGGATTCGTACGATTGAAGGTGCAGATGCATTTTTAGTAGTCAAGTGGAGGAAAGCCAGTTCAGAGATGCAATTTGCCATGATACGGCCATCCAAAGGCTAGATTCTAGGAGCAGGTCATAACCTGGCACATACAGCACAACTGTTATCCATTTCATATGCCTGACCGTTACTTCTGGTACCTCGGTGCCTCGATGCCTGATGCACAGTTGCATTGCGCCCTATTGCTCATATTCCCATGTACACCCCGAAGCCGAATTCTGGAGTTCCCAGATCTACACGAAAACCCTAGTCAATGCTCTGATGCTTAGCCTTGTTGATCCCAAGAAATATCCAGATTAGCGCGGGTGGTGCGGCCCCCTACTGGTGCCAAAGAGTTGTCTTGACAAAGAGTCCTCCGAGAGGGCACTGCGTCCACAATCAGAACCCTGCGCGCATTGTTGGAGCTATTACGGGCAGTATATATTCTCGAAAACGCGCCCAAGCGTGAACCAGAATCGGGGCCTCTTAATCAGAACGCCTGGGTATCTTCAGATCTGTACCCTAGATGCTGAAACTCCACAAGGTATGGTGCACAGCCCATGGGCATGAACCCACTGCAACCTTATGGGATGCCCATGCCAGGCACATTGGTCGAGAGGGGGGTAAACTCTGTGACTCCATGTAGGTTTCGGTATAATTAATAGGAAGTGTTTTTCAAATGTATGTTTTTGAATTTAGGCTGCAGGGCCTGGAGGGTTGTGGGCTCGGAGGACTGACGGCTTAATTTGTGTGTGGATCCTTCTCAGGATGCTGAAACCTTCTGGCTTGATCACTAGTCACCTTTTTCCCGCAAATCCTGTCAACGTTCAGTTGACGATGTTTGCTGGCTAAGCAACCCCGCAAGACGCAGCCCGAGGCCCCAAGCAACCAAAAGCAAGCCAGGACAGGTTTGAAGACCAGCTTCTTGATATCCAAAAAGCCCTGCAATGAATCCGGCAATGAAGATAGTCTTGTGGGCCCTCTTGCTTAAAAACACCACGCCGTAACATTTGCATGTACAGATGTACGTACCTTGAATGGAGAGATACGCGGTATTCAGTTTGACTGCTTGGATTAGGAGAGATCTGGATGACTTGTATGTGGCATTTTCTTAAACATGGCTGTATGCAGCGCCTGCAGGCCTGCAGAGATTTCAGCTGTAGAGAGCATGCAAAGCCTCGAGCCCTGAACAGGTATGATGGCCAGTGGGCCTGTGGCCGCGTTCTCAGCATTAACACATCGCGGTGATGTGAGCTACTTCCGAACTTGCCCAAATTCAGAGATTCCTTAGCATGGGCACGGCTGTTGGAAGATGTGGCTCCAGCGCACTGGGACGAAAATCTTAGCCCATATCAATTCAAGGCTCTCTCAGACTTTGTAGGGCCTTTTTTTGGTTTAATCGGGTCCCACTACTCGCATGCTGGGGCTTGCGATGGCTGTGACCAACTCTTGCAAACTCCTCACGTGGATGGAACTCTAGATTTTTAGCAGCAGTAGGTCCCTCTAAGCTGGGCCCCCATTCAGGATTGTATTGCGTTGGATTGATAAAGGGACCCTAGCTTGTAGGAATGCTCAGAACGGGGATGTTGATGTTTCCAGATTGCATCGTGGAATTGCCCTGAAACTATTGAGGGGATGTAAGTTTCAGGTAAGTATGGTCTGCAGATGACATACGCACTTCCACCGGCAGCGCGATTCAGATGCAGGTTGTTGAATTCTTAGCACCTTTTCTTATGGTCTTGACGATATGTGGAAGGGTCTGCTCTGGTTTAAAATTGGGGTTGGCCATTCTATTCGGAACTCTTCGAAGCTGAGCTGATAAACCCTCCATGATAGGTGAATCTCTAGCTCGCAGGAAGCATAGCTTACGGCATGAGTCCGACACAAACGCCCCCAAGCGTGGAGCTTTGAGGATGTGCATGCGAGGAGTCAGACGGCAGACCTATGAAAGCACAGGCTAGAACATTCCATACAAGCCCCCAGCCCTGCAAGCTTACAAAATCCACCAGGGTCCCATCCCCCTCTGGAGGCTTTTGATCAGCAAAGCGCTGCGTCAAGGCAGGCTCGGGTTTAGGTCCCGTTTTGAGGCATGAGAGCCAGCTATTATAGACAGACTATTGGGAGCAGCTCTTTTTGTCGATTGTGATTGCTATTCGCCTGGGGATGATGAGATTTGTCCGTTCATGATTTGGTTTCAGGAGCACTGCATGGAGCTGTGTCGTTCACTTTGCTCAAGTAAAGTTTGAGGCAGGCATTCTGCAGCTCTGCAAACTCACGTGAGATTATTTCTTAAGGTTTTTGTGTCCAGCACGTTGAAGTGGAGGTTCTGGCTGTGCTCGGGAGAGGGTTTACGGTCAAGAGCATTCAGGTACAAGCGAGGGTTTTCTACGTTCCCGTCTCGAACCTGAAGCTTCGCAGGAGATCTTTGACTAGAACCCAACATCTTGAATCGAATGCAATTTTGTCAGAAAGCTTGCCGCCATGTCAGCTAGGCCCGCTGAAGTCAGAAAGGTCATCCTACTACAGGTCTTCAAGGCCTTTACTGTGTTTCTTCAGGAGCCTAAGCATGAAAACGAGCCAGCCAACGCAAGCAGGTATGATAGTCAGGGTAGGTAACCCTTCATGCCTCGAGCATGAGGCTCTACTTTAAATGGGCCCTGACCCGCGTTTTCAGTTTCAGGGCCTGTTTAGGGTTACCAAACAGCGTGGCTACTTCTCCGTATCCCAGTAGTGATATCTGATTAGGCTCATGTCATGCAGGGAGCTTCTGGACATGCATGCTTGTTGTGCTTCTCAAGCTGCAAACTGGACCCCCCCGACCACTTACACCCCCCCCCCAAGGAATGTGGGGCAGGCCCGGAGTTCATAGAATTTCCATCCCCTGCAAGCCAATAAGGAAGAACGAAGACGATGGTGTTCACGTGTTGGGTCACGTCTGAATGCTAGCAATATACAGCCATTTTGAGGTATCTTGGGGCAATTGGCAGGAGTAAAACAATTCCGCAAGAATGATTAATGATAAAACGGTAAAGTTGGTTCAGCGAACTGTGCCTGGCAGGCCATGACCTGTTCGCTACCCAACCAATTACTGAATGCAGACAGCCAGCAGTTTTAACTAGTGTTGCGCACAAGTCGCCGTGGTAACGCGGTGACGATGACAAAAGTCGAAGCCTTGCACCCCCCCTAAATTTTTAGCCCTCTACTCTCGTGGCTTGTTGCCCTGATGGGCCGCCGCTGGGGGAAAGCCGCTGCTTGCGATACATCGGTCGGTGAGGCCGATTTGTGTAGGTGTCTGGGCTTTCGGGTGCAGGGTTTAGGGTGTGGGGGTCTTGAAGCTGAGGGTTCAGGAGGTTTGGGGTTCAGGATATACGTTCTTTAAGGAATCCACGGAGTGCCTAGATTGATGTTTGGTTTTGGGTCTGCATGGGTTTAGGGCTGTATGTGTAGCGTTGTTGTGGATTTCTATGGGTCCTGCAAGGTGTCTTGTGGGCGTTTGTGCTCGACATACGGAGACGCAGCAACAGTTTCTGCAGCATGACTTGGGAGGATCTGGAGGCACGGTTCAACTCTTTCTTTATACAGGGCCTTGCAAGCCTGTTAGAGCCTGTCGCAAATCAGGAAGATCAGCCTCATGGTGGTCCGCTGCTCTTTCGGGCCTGCCATGCTTGGGGTGCTTGTAGGAACTCGCATTTTGGACCAGAGCATTTTTCGGAAAGTGCTTGCGCCTTCTGAGCCGTTACTCCGACTCCTGACAGAAGGCTCCAAACCCTGAATCTTGACCTTCTGAACTGGAAACTGTGCAAGTCCCAGTGGAATGTGCTACATGCAGAAGATCCAGTGCAACATTTGGTCTGGTATCAGCATGACCCGGAGTGCTACTGTGCTACAGCCCCGTGCAGGCCAAGTTGAGTGTTCAACTGGAAGCTCGGCGTGGCGATCGCAAAGTCTTCTACGCAACTTTGCCCAAAGATTGAGATGCAACTGTTAAACGGAAATAGTTGTCGAAACCTTGAGAAGAGTTGCTTGCTTCCATCACTGTCCATCACTGAATAAACGTACGTACTGGCAACTCCTGAGCCCCACTTCTTGCTTTCATGAGATCTGAGGGCGGTACATGTCAGGTTGGCATGGTTTCGATTTGTTCAGGGCTCGGATGAGCTTTTCCGCTTTGCAAGGATCAGGATTTGTTTGGGCACAGATGTCTTTTCGTTTGAAGGGTTTAGGGAGGGCGTGGCCACACCTTCTAACGCTTTGCAGCTTCCACTTGCAGCCCCGTTTGCTTTGTAAAAAAGTTGCCTAAGAGAAGGCTACAAAGGATTCTTCTAGTGCGCATGTGCTTCAAAGTACCCAGCTTATGCAGCTGTACAGACTTTTAGTTTGGTTGTGCGTGCGTGTTTTCCTTGTTTTTGTTCGGCACTTGTCCTGATAAGCTCCGCCATTCATGCAAAAAGCGCTGTCCGCCTTGAAGAGCAGCCCGCCTATTCAAGAGTAGCAGGCTTATCTTGTTATGGCTTGGGATAGGAGGGCTCAAGGTTCGGACGTCATGCCTCCGGGCACAGGATGAGTGAGATGCGTTGCACGACTGCAGGCTTGTAGGGTGTTAGCATGTTTTGTTATTGCACGTTTGGTAGCTCATACTCGTACTCTATAGCGGCTGTCTGCTTGAGGGGATGACTTGATAGCTTTCCATCCCAGGCTTGAGGGGATTCGAGTCCAGGGTCAGGGTTCTGGAGATTCATGCTAAGGTGGGCAGTCGAGATCTCACAGGGAAGCTTGCAGACAGTCATACTCTCATATGCTGTTTAAAGTTGCTACCGGACGCGCCATGCGGGATTGGAGAACAAGAGCTTTATAATATGCAAAACTTTTGGTCTCCAACATAGTTGCAATAGTAGCAGTGCTTCGTCATCCCGATAGCATTTTGGATGTGGACACGTCGTTAGTTACAAGATGTTGCTGTTTTAAGTGTTTCGTACGTCGGCTTGCGTGGATTTTGTCCGGCGTCTGCCTCTTGCTTGGGCTGCCGGTAAAGTAGACACATCGTTTTTCTTTTTTTGCTGCTGCTGCCTGCAATCTTGCGGGACACAAAACGGCTTGAACCTATGAAATTATGTAGCTTCGTGCCCAAAATGCAAACAGAAGCTATACCATCGCACGCGAACTACTCAGATGTCATAGCCTCCCTGGTTCAGAGCGCGCCCGTTGTAAACTTAACCACATTCCGACAGATGGTGCTTTCAACGGTGCCAATGGCCATGCCAACAGTACGCATCGCAAAAATTGACAGCCATCACTACAACGCGGAGAGCCATGTTTGCAGTTCAATCCATATACACATTTCATGACATTTAACTTGCAAAGCCTCGGTGCGAATCGGCCCAACTTGGAATTGAACACATGACACTGCGGAAATGTACTTTAACACGATCATGAAACGTGTACAAATTAGAATTTCCCAAAACTGGCACTGTCCTGAGCTAGGTTTCGAAGCTGCCTGGTCTTTGTTTACTGGTTGTGTCTAAAGAAAGTCATCATCACACAGTGTCAAAGACATGTCTCAAACCAATCCAAAAAAAGCACTGTCCAAAAGGAGGCCGAGACTTTGCAGGAAACTGTGGAGGATTCCTTACGAGGGGGGGTTGGGGCAGTGTAAATTCCTACGGTGATCTATGATCTTGAATTTTGAAAAGTCACCGCTATTCTGATTTCACTGTCTGCGGTCCTTACAAGCGTCCCTGCGATCCTGGCAGTAACGATCCAAGCAAGCCTCTGCATGTCTTATGAGAGCTTGAGACAAACGTGCAATGCAGGCAGGGCTGCTCAAAACGGTCCCAAAACCCGATGGCCAATCCCTAAACTCCATCGAAACCCTAATGCCAAGGCCCCCTGATTGCCAGACTCTCGACCCTGTTCCTAAGCTGCATAGACTACAAGTCTGCACCCCACGTGAACCTCAGGTGGAACGAGGCCAGCGCTTCGATGCCACACTCAATTCTGCGGCGCCGCTTCCGGCACCGAGGGAATCTCAGGCTTCAGTGTGGGGTTCATAGGGTTTTGTAGCGTTCTACGGTGTTGTTAGGCTTCATGAGCGTGAAGTTGTCGAACATCAGTGCCTCTTTTTGAGGGGTGGGCTGAATGCATAGGATTGTAGATATGCAAGGACCGCTCGCGCCTTCTTGGACATCGGTAGATTCAGCGCTTTGTATGCGTGTGGGGGAGTTGTGCTAATTAGAATATTGTTCTCTGCTTCATTCCCACAATTGGGATGATTTTTGGCACCTCTATGCAAGGTGTGCAGCACAATGTGTGGAAGCGGATTGATTGTCCCTGACCTGAACCTATGAAAACGTTGGTCAGAGGCTACCGCATGCAATGACAAATCCATGACATCGAGATTGTTCCTTACAGGGAATATACACATGGAACATGGCGTGGACCGATGATTAGTCCTGAATTTGAGGTCCTAGGGGAGACTGAGCATGAATTTGACCAGGACAAATCCTTATGGATTTGTAAGCAGGAGCTGAGGCTGAGGTTGAGGATTTAGGGTCTAAAGCTTTGTCGCATAGGATTGTGGGCTTCGTGTTTCGGACAAGTTTCTGGGTTTGACGTTCTGACCACTCAAGCCCCTGAATGCTTCAAACTCAAGACCAAATGTCATGCCAGCTTTTGGATTTTGAGTTTTCCGGTTTTCTCGACTAGGTGCTCAAAACTCCGGCATTGCACATTCAGTTTGTGTTTGGTCTTGGCACTCATTCCGGGTGTATTGCGCATTCATAGATCTCGCGGATTGCATAGGACATAACGTAGGATTGAAAGACCTGTGTGATGATGATGGATTAAGTGTGCAGTGGACGTAGGCGAGTGCAAGGTTGAATGTTTGCTGGTGTGTACGCACACTAGCCCTTCCGGCACTCACCCGAATCACTCCACCCAAACAAGCAACAGGTATAGCCACGAAGAGGTACCTTGTTCTTCGTGTAACGAGTAGGTAATGCTTATTGAATCTTCTACTTCCTACAGTATAATATACCCTCAAGCCTCAGACTGAGATCCTAGTCCTAGTAGAGGCTTGAGGATATCTTTACATTGTACTTTTCAGCGGTGGTCGTAAGGAGGATCAAACACGATACAGGAGTTCAGAGACAATGCCTTCTGCGGATGACAAGCAGAGTACTATCAGGCAACATGAGCAAAATTGAGCAACGGCAGTCTCAATAGAAGGGCACAGGTCCAACCCAGAATCTTCAGCCCTAGCGAGAATGAAGCCGCCAGGCTGCCCAGGAGTTCAGGTTGCAGCTGCAAGCGCGCCTTGCGATGCCAAGGGGAAGGGCAGGTTAACGGAGGGTTCTGGAATTTGCGTTCGCCAGCATAGTTCAGGATGTAGGTCTTGAGATTTGGGACATGCGTTTGAGTGCCGTGTTTGGGTTGAGGCTTCGGATTTCAAACCCTGACTCCTGAAGTTCCGGTTCCTACCCTACATCCACTAAGCACTAAATCCCTGAATTAAACTCTTTAGATGTTGGATCCCACAAGTTTCTACGTGCCAAACACGAGCATGCAGTTCCTCAAGCTCTGAGTCTACAGGCCTACGCACAAGGCCAAGTCCTTAATCTTGGACCGAAATCTTCACACAAATTCTAGGATTCAATCACAAAACCGCGTCACAAGCCTTCCTGAAATTACCCAGCGCCGCCAGTCCGAGGCGACATCTCCTGGGCCAGGGTCAAAGCAAGGAAGCTGTGGCCAAGGCCCAGTCAGATCTTGTGGTGGGCCTTTCGGGAGGGATGAGTATGGCTCAGGTAATGCTTATATCAGGACATGCGGTTGAGGGCTCCAGGATTGGAGTGTGGGGTTCTCAAATGAGTCTGTGAGCGTAGAGAAAGGAGGACCCTGTGGTTGGAACCAAATCCTAGCACATCTACAGGGATGATCCAGAGTCAGAGGGTGACTATGCAGAGTATTATGCATGGCTTCCATTTGAGTATGTAGTGTTAGGGTGTTGGGGTGGATACCGTCCAGGCTCAGGCCTGTAGGAGTTTTTGTTTTAGTGAGGTTACAGTTACAGGGTGTTGCCTGGGAGGAGGCAGCGAAGCAACCTAGGATTCGAGAACTTCATCCCAAAAGGCTCCAGCTCCTGGCGAGTCTTTAGCAAACACTCCTCTATCATGAAGCGCAATTTGAACACACGGCCGCAGGGTATGATGCGACTTGATTACAGTCCAGTAGTTAGAGGTTCGTGAATTTATGCAAGCCCAAGATAATTTCGTTCCAGACCTGGTAGACCTCGGAAGTGCTCACCATGCAGCAGGCTCTGGACAAAGCCCTCGGCTGGGTCTCGCAATGCCAGCGCGTGGCTATCGAGGACAGAATCAGGTCAGCTGTTCACAGGCTTAAGCTTGTCATCTTCACAGGGCAGGGTTGTGCAAAGCGCGCCTTTGATCTCAATGACATGCAACAGTTCTTTACAAGCACAGTTGTAGAAGAAGTAGAAGCTCATGGTGTTGTCGGGCTTAGCATGCACCGTTCGACTGTCATCAAATGTCATTTACAGGACGTGCATGAGAACGGGGTTAAGTGTACAGCATAGACAGCATAGATGGCAGAGGTCAGAAAATGATTGCTCGTGGCTTCGTCTGCAGGCTAGGCAAAACAGGTCGAGGCACTCCCCCACCCGCTAGCAGCTAGCAGTCATCGACAGGGACCGTGGTAAGGGCTCTCTGTCTGTGTAATGTAGCTTCGTGCCCAACTGTTATTCTCATCCAACACAAAATCAAAGGCAGATCCCCACCAATATCTTAGCCTACACTGACTCTAAACCTACAGGCCCAGAAGCCAGAATTTCACGGACGTGCCTGATAATGAATCTTACCCCTGAGTCGTAACCCGTTGGAAGCCTGAAAACCTCCGTGCTGCAAGATCCTACCTCAGACATTCTCAATCTCAGAGTTCCTTGTACCCCCAAGTCAGAAAACGCACAGCCAACACATCTATCTGCAAGCGCCTGAAGTCTTTGCTAAGCTCGTTTTTGTGCAGGACCTGGCACGGCCAAGGCGTCGACTGTCAGGGTCGGTTGCATATACTAAGTCACGAGATGAACCTCCCATAACCTCCGACGAACGGCTAGTAGGGTTCAGTTTGCCATGAAGATGAAGAAAGGGTAACACCCAGTGGTGTGCTAAAAAGGTCAGAAGCGACTTAGTTTGGGCACCGAAGGTGATTGCTATATAAGCTAATATAGGTTTTTGGTGTCCGCAGCCCTTTTTCAGATTCTGGGCTGCCCCCCCACACAAACACTTCAAGTTCGGAGTTGCGAGGCTCGTGCATCTGGAGGTTGTGTTCAGGTTCGGGCTTGATGTGCTTCAGGGCTCAATGCCTGCGAACTGTTGTCTTACGACGCTGAACACCACTCCACTTGCCAACTACCTGTTTAACTGATCGCTCCTCTGTTAATTAACTCAATCTAGGCCGATGGTGATTGGATATAAGGACAGCAGCGTCCGCTTGGGAACCTGCGCAAACCACGCACTCAACTGTATATACCTGGTTGTGCCCAACGTACATCGCCGTCAAAGCAGGATGCAACAGGCAGAGCATGATGCTAGCACTTGCCGAACAAAGAATCCTTCGATAAGCCGGGGGTATCATTGCTTTGATGAACGGAATGCAGGTCAGAGCTTTGTTGAACTTCACTTTGTTAGGTGCCTAGGAAGCAGATTTTTTCTATGTCCCTAGTGGTGCGGCAGTGCTCTTCGGGGTTGTGTTTGATCGAAAGTTTCAGTCGACTGTAACCCTTTTTCGTGGTGGTTAGTCGCCAACAATCCAAGAAGCTTTGGTCAAGCTGGCACAGATTATCCGGTGATTGGATTGCATGTGGCAGGGAGATACCGCCGTATGTGGCGGAGTACAACTTACGACACTTGGCAGGGCAGTGGGCCAGTTGGTAGTTGGTACCATGCACTGGTTCAAATGTCAACCTCAAGTCACCCCATTCACGCACCATGCAGTTCGTTCTGACATTTCGGCGTGGTTGTGTTTGGGAAGCGTTCTTTTGAAACTACTGAAATTCCTTGTCTTGAAGCGCCCTCGAGGGATCAGTGAGGTGGACATGTTGCACTCGGTCCCTTCATTTTTTGGCCCCAGCAAGACGTCCTGCAAGCATTTGCTAGGACCCTCGGCTTTCGCTCGAAGGCTTCATGTGGAGAACTATGATGCACATACGCTGGTGCGAGCTAATCCTACTGCGGTGTAAAGCATCTCCTTTTTACTCCTGATGCCAACTATTCTTTGTACATAGTGGCACATCGAACGGCATCATCCAAGGAAGGATAGGGGATAGACGTCTACGCAAGGATCTGACTCAAGTAGGTTAATTCGACTGTTTTTTGTATTTCAATGTTTTCGGTCGTGTGCAGTGAGTCCTGCAAAGACACAAGGGGAGTCCATCATTCCTCCAAGGTGCACAGTAATGGTTGCTGAGGTTCCAGGATTCTTGGTATCAAGCTCGGTTGGGGGTTTGTGGGTGTTCTAAGGAACATGCAACAAAAGTCCGCGAACCTATCCGGGTACCTGCCTATCCATCATGTTCATTGTCTTTGGGTTTCGCTTTGCCTGGAGGGTATTGACTGCCTTGACGCCCTGCCCAGCGCTTGATTGTGGTTGAGGGGGACCTTTTCCCAGGAATGCTCCAGCTCGGCATTGAGCCCTTTCGGCCTGCTGTGCTGTTGAGAAGATACGCCGAGGACGGTGGAGCTGGTTTGCCTCCGGGCGGGCGGAGTTTGCAAGCCATTGTGTCCACGAGATAGCCCTTTTGCGCGTACAAGCTGCGGGTAGTTTAACTCGTGACATTATGGGCAAATGCAAGTCCAAGTTCTCAGAATTTGGGCATTTGTGCTTTCGGAATGAGAACGCGGTTCTATCACGGTTCCTTTGGGGTTGGAAGTTGCCATGTTGACAGGCACTGTTGATTTGTAGCTGTTCTCTGCGGACAGAATGGCAATGACGGTCCGCATGGTTGTTGATGTTTCACCCAAGAAAGTGTCGATATGCATGCTCTTGGATAGATCGCGTTTTTCGTAGTGATCCTTTGTTATGCTAGGGGAGCTCTGGGTTCCTGGCCTATGACAAAGCCCTAGAAATTGGAAGCCGAGTCCTGTGCCCTTCGATCCCCGCACCGCGAACTGTATACATGTATGTGCACATCAGCACACCGTACAGTATAATTGTAACCCGAAAGTTCAATAATGGAGAATAGGGTTGTAAACAACATGATGGCATGGTGGATGTTCACTGGCAGTCCAAGCCAGTTGACCCCACCAGGACACAGACGGCTTGTACCTGGAGTGCGCGCAGCAGATGCCCTGGCGCCAAGCAGTTTTCCGCAAACGGAACCTTGCCATTTTAGAATTGGGGGGCTGAGGTATTGATCTATGCCGTGAAGGATGTAGGGCTCAGGATTTCGTTTCATGGTTTGGGGGGATTTGCATCTTGGGTTTCAGGATGGTCCGCGTGCAGGGCTTTTGGGGGATTCAGGGCTTCCAAGAGTAAGAGCCATGAAACATGATCTGGCCCTGTTTCTGCGCTGGTACAACGGGGAAGGTGTTTTTTCCAGAGTTTAGGGCTTGTATTCGTCCCTTGAGTTTCCCAATCATTATGCATATACCTGAAGGTTTCTTCGCTACTTAAGGACGACAGTTGGTTCGTTGAGCAAGAGGCTTGGATTAGTGGTGCCTTCGCAACAGAGCTTTGGCCTTGGGGTCTGAAGGCATTTGGGGTTTGAAGGGGCTAGCTTTAAGGTGGAGCTCGAGAGGTTCTGGGACTTAATGGGTCATGTGAGGGCTACCTAGACTTGACTTTCCTGCGTAGCTCCCTTTCTGGGTCACACATGTCCCATGTTCATGAAAAGCCGCCAGAAGCACTATGACGGTCTCTTCATATTAATAATAAGAAAAATTGTAAGAAGAAGAAGAAGAATTCATATCAATAACAAGAAAAAATTGTAAGAAGAAGAAGAAGAATTATGTATCTATACATATATTTCTCAGGGACTTATACAGCAGGGGTCATTGTTTAGGTCAAACACCCCCATGAGTGGTCGCCCTAGTCATCGTCAAGTCTTACGAAGCCTCAAATATTCAAAAACATGCAGCCTAGTAGCGTTGCAGCAATCCCCGGGAAGAGCCCCTAACCGTTCAGTATTCGCATGTGCAACTCTACGCATCTCGTGTGGGATCCTCGTACATACGCCTCCTGGTTGTGAATCAAACCATTCCATTTGCATACTTATTCTGGTGGAGACATCTCGGAAAGCATCATTGCCAAGAAGCTAGGGGCGCGTCCACGATCTTGGTACGTGATGGGAATGTGAGGAGATATCGGCTTTGATACCTTCATTCGGATTATGCCCCAGGCTCTCGTCCCCACATCCCTCATCCTCGTTCATTTTGGTTCGGCTTCTGCTCGTGGTCCTAGTAAACAAAATAAGTTCTCCAGAAGTACTCAACCCCTCCCGATAGGAACTATGAGACTGGCGAAGTGACGGTCACCAACATCGCCTCGAGCCGACAGGAGCGTTTAGTCTTTAGCGTGTGGAGTATAGAAGCTTTTGCCAGCTTGGGTTCTTGACATTATTGGTGCCAGTTGTTGAAAGGTCGTCAGTATGGTTTCCCCTTTCCTGCCAAACCCCAACTTCAACTCTAAGCCGCAGACTCCAGGCGCAAGCCGCAGGACAGAAGCTTCCATCCCCCCTACACCCACACACACACACACTCAGACGAGCACTCTCGTACTGTAATCCCAAATGATGGAGCCTTCGACGCAGAAACTCCTCACTCATGCTACGTAACAATGCCCCCAAGCCCCATACGCCATACGCAGCCGGGACAGACAGCACCCATGTCTTTGTGCGAGGACTGCAGCTATCGAGGCACACCAGGGGAAGCAGAATCCTTGTTCAACATCCGCTAGTTTTCTGTCCGCTGTCACGCATGGTACAGAGATATGGAGAGAGAGAGAGAGAGCCCGTAGTAGAAGAAGAAGAAGAAGAGAGTGTCTCAACATTTGGCCCCTCGCTACCTGCTTCGTTCCCCACGGGCACCGATTGAGAGCAGGACATGCGCTGCTCGGTATACTCCTTAAGGGGAATGCGCAGCCTGTACAAGAAGACTTTTGTCGGAACGCACCATGCGCAAAATCATGAGATTTGTTGCAGGGCATCCCAGCACTTGGGCCTGTTGCGGATGGGCTTGTTGGAATTGCGCGGAGAGTTCTTGTCTTGTACGCGATGTTTGGCTTGTAAGGTTCCAAATTGGTTTCAGGTCTTCAAGAACTAGTGTGGAAAGGGTACATGTCATCATCTTCGCCGTCCTTGAACACCACAAGCATTGAATGCGAACCTTATTTCTTCAAGCCCATATACACTCTTCTTTGCCGTTGTCAAAAAGCGCGGTGTCTACAGTCCTGATCTACATGGAAGTCGAAATGGAAAGACAGCTTATTTCCTCAAACTTCAATCTCCTCCAGCTTGATGTAGTAGTAGATCTTGTAATTTCCCGCGAACTCTGTGAGCCTTCTCGGGAGCATCTCACTTCTCGTTTGCAGCCGAATGCGGCGAAAGCTAACCAATTTCTTGATCAAGAGAATAATGGGTAGATTTGACGTGGCCTTTTTGACTCTAGATCTGAAGGCTCAGGATTTCAAATTTCAGGCAAGGTCCAAAACTTTTGATATCATGTCAATGTTGAGATGCTTATTCGAGGTGGCGGGGCAGTCATTTCTGCAAGGGTGCAGTCCAGCAACTGGCGTGAGCTTCAACAACGGAGATGTTGAGGTGCTGATTAATCCGAGCTTCTTGTGCAACCCACAGCCATCCTCCTGGCGGATATCACTTCAAACAGCTACTGGCAACTCTGCTCCTATCATCCTACGATACCGAATTTGCTCCGGGGCCTCCATCCATTGACAAAGTATGTTTTCATGTCAGGGTGGGTTTCGCACACTTTTCAGGCTCCAGCAGTACTCAAGAATGCATGTTCAGACACTCTTGGGTGGCAAAAGAGATCGAGCCAGCAAATCCTACCGTACACCGCTGAACCCCAAGCGGTCCAAGCCCATAAGAGTCAGCCTGAAGCCCTGAAACTTCAAACCCGGAAAGCCTCAGAGCAGGCCTCAAGACCGGCATCCCTCGCTTGGACGCGGTGCTCGATCGCCTGCGGAAGGACTTCAACATCAAGGCTGGCCCAATGTAGGCAGCAACACGTGGAAAAACCTTCATCGAGTCAGAATCATAAATCCAGAAGTATTATAGTACTTTTTTTCCACGTTGACTGTTCCATTCCTCCAGGTTTGCACGTGAGATGCTGCTATATTTTGGCATTACGCAGAGCCCTGTATACTCTGTTCTTGCGTGGCACAATTTTGCTTTCGTTGGCGATCCCTCTCCCTCCCTCTCGCCCGCCCTCCCTCTCCCCCGCCATCTCCCTCCCCCCCTCTTTCTCTCTCTCTCTCTCTCTCTCTCCCTCTCCCTGTCTATGCACGCACTAAAAGGTCATCAGCAAACCAGCAAGTAAGCTTCCAGCGCATAAGCCAACACAAATTGCTGTTTTTTCCTTTTTTTGTTATTTCTTGCCTGGCTGTTCGAGAACAGGGTCGCAAGCCGACTAGGACTTTCTCAACGTGTTAGATCCTTTTAAGGGGTCATCATTGGATGTTTGGGACACATAGAGGGATCCTTGAAATGAGACTGCCTGGCTGAAATAGAAGCTGACAATGCATACTTGAGTACGGCGACATCCGCTTTATACTGTACTTTTTGTCGTGTTCGCGCCGGCTTTTCAAAGATCAAGGAGCCAGAAAGATGCCATGTTTCTGCACACCATTGTTCTTCCGCCGTTTGAAAAATCACTGCTCCCAAGCCGGTGTTGTGTAGGGCTTGCACCAAGATCCCAGCAAGAAACGTTTCTTGTAGGTCAAACCTGTACTATAATACCCGGTAAGCATCACGAAGCAGTTTAGACTGGCGGCTTGTTGCCCACTATGCTTCTCGCATTTTACCTCGCAAACTCTCGAAGGGGTGCTCCATAAGCGTAAGCATGTTCATTGCAATAGAGCAATCTACTCCGCTGCAATTTGAGGCTGTGCGACTTGGCTCGGAAGCCGCCTGGAAAAATGAACCCTGAAGCCCGCTAACACCAAGAACCGCAAAGCCTGCCAGACCCTGAAACTCAAATCCAAAATCCCGAAATCTTCCAGGATCCCCAGGCCTTCCTTCTGAACAACTTCTACCCCGAGTCTCGGCAGAATTATGTGGTTCAGTTATGGGTCCACGTATGAAGAATCAGGATTAAGGCATTAAGGTGTTTTGGGTTGTTTGGTTTTCAAAAATCCAAATTGCTTTTGAGTTATCCCTGATTCAAGGACCTTAACCTGCAATCCTGGACCACCGGATGTTTGATGTCAATAATCTTTTTGTGTAAAGCCTAACTTGAAATGGGTCATCTTGCGACGACATGGGTGTAGACAGGTTCAGAGTCTAGGGCTTAAGGGGTATCTGTGTGCCCGCAGTGTACAACGAAAACACGAATGGCCTTCAGGACATGAGCACCCAAAAGCCTGCCCCAACCCCTAAATATCCCCAGTGCCCAACTTCTTGGCATCCAGCCCCGAAACATGAGACCCGTATGCACACATCCACCGAAGCAGTTACGGAAAGATACAAGCGGAATCGCTGGAGGACTGACGTTGAAGGGCTGCTGTTGCTTGGTAGCTGCACCAGAAACGTCTCGAGGACGGAAACACCAGCATTGCACCCCACCAGCACGACTTTTGGTCCGCCATCATCTCCTTTGGGGCGCGACTCTGCTGTTCATGGAGGGTGTGGGATTTAGCTCCGATTGGGGGTGTCCCTTTCTGTCACAATTCCTTACGGGGAAACCTTTCTTTTAGACAGACATTCAGGAGCTGCCACAAATTTGGGGCTTCGCCTATCGCTTACAGTTCTGCTTTGCCTTTGTAAGGTGGCGTTTAGAACAGGGGACTTTGAACGGCTACTCCATCAATTGTTGGGGCCTCCGCACTTCCTGAGTCGCACAAGCCCATGCTCGGGCTGGCGGGTTTCTTCGCCCCCTCCCCCCACCCCCCAAAGTTTTCAAGAGTTAGCACAGCAGATGTAGCATTGCGTCGAAACCTCTGAAGACCGTCTTTTGCGATCAAAAGGTCCTCCTTACCCTGCAGCAGTTCCATGTTTAGGTTAAACGGCACAGCATTGTGGCCAGGGGCAGAGCGGTTGCATCAGTGCCTGTTCTGCTGCCTTTCATGACGCATTTACAGGCGTATCAGTATTCAGTATTCAGCGCAAATGACATTGGGCTTGAACATTTGGAGGCGTTGTCTTTGCGGAGTGTCGCCAGGAGGGGAACTTCGGCGTAAAGCGTTGCGCAGATGGTTCTCAGCTTGCCATGGAAGCAACCTATTCAACCTCAAGCCTCAAGGTCAGGAGTCCCAGGAGTCCCCGCCAACACCAAGTAGGCAGTGGGATGAGCTTGACTCAATGGCAAGCCTCCAATCAAGGTCTCGTGTCTTCACAGTCGACGGCGACCCGGTGCTTCTGAGCGACGGAGATGCACCTGAGCTGAAGACTCAAGTGACTCTTATCAAAAGTTTCGGTACGGCACTGAGATCTGCAGGGCTCCGTGGCATCAAGGGATCTGTCACTGTGGATCGCTTGCAACTGTATTTCCCGAGCCCTAGATTACAAGGCCAGAGGTTATCTAGAATTCATGGAATAGAGTCACTTTGCTTTGGAAATTTGTAAGTGCCGGGCTTCGGTCTGACTGCATTTTCAGCACGCACCTCACGAAACAAGCGGCTATTTTACAAGCCCTCATTGCCATCATCAGGTCATCGTGATTGGGACACAGCGGCATTCTGTGCCGAAAATGCCGGAGGTGAAGGAGGGTCGAGCTCCTTGACCCTTCAGGGCTATTATGCGGGTTGTATGTGTGAAAGCGTTCTCGGCTTACGTACGTAAGGTTTTAGTGGATGTTTGTAGACATCAGCGTTGAGGACTCGGGCGTAAATGAGTACTATCCACGCAGTGCATTGGTTTTGGCGTTGCTCTTCTGGGTCACCAAAGTAAGGCATCTTATGCCGTTGGAGCAGCAGATGTAGGCACTCCTGTTAAGCATTTGCAGCAGTGGTGATCTGGTTTTGGCCCAAACGGATTAAGCGCCCTGCATCGAACACGGCTCTTCAAAGCCAAGAACTGCCAGCACAAGAAAAAAAGACAAGATGGAACCAGAGCTTTGAACCTCCACGCTGTTTATATCATGCTTTGAGACTCCCTTACTGCTTAATTGGGCAGTAACACTATTCACTGTACCGTCTTTGTCAGTCTTGGTTGTGGGTGTCATGCGTTGATGGGACGCCACGCTCTTGCCGTTCTGTGAGGTGTCGGTGGCCATCTTCTGGTATCTGGAGAACACAGGCCTGGTCAGAGTTGATTTTCTGGCAAGATATTTGAGGCCCTACGCTGACGCTAGCACGAAAAAAAAGAAAAACTCATCAAGGGGGCCTCAAGCGTCAACGCAGTTTCTGAGGCTGTCCAGCGCGGAGTTGGGAAATGTTTGTCCAAGGGTCGTTGAATCTTATGAGGTGCTCTGTTCCACAGTACGTTTGGACAGTGACGCGTTTGCTTGTGGGGGCCCAAAGCCGCGATCGCGATTTCCACGAGTTGGTAAAGGGGTTTTTGCTGAAGCAGGAAGATCGTGCGAGGAAAATAGATGTAGTAATTCCGAAGCCGAAGAAGTGCGTGAGCTTCTACAGCCTGGAATCCTGGATGAGAACAGATGCATTCCTGCCCCTGAGACTTGAAGGCTCCTAAACCTCAATTGCTCATCCAAGATCTTTATGCCCAAGCCTTTGATCACTGATCTGTAACCTGATTTGGTCCTGGAGAAGGCCCTGCTGAGCAATGTGCAGAGTGTGGGGCCACTGAGGCGATGGTGTCTTCGGGGAGTCTCGTGTTGTAACAGGCTCAGGGTCTGAGAGTGTTAGAGGGTTTACTGGGCTTAGATCTGAAGCTTAGGGCTTGCCGCGTTCGTGCAATTGGGTGTGTACTCAGCTACTCTGACGATAGTCGAGTTGATTACCGGTAACGATGTCTGAATTTGGGACGTAGGCAGTTTCACTCCTTGGAGAAGTTCGTTTCCTGGTCTCAACCGCTGCAAGAAAACCTTGCAATGCGCAATGCTTGCATCCAAAGGCTTCAAGCTGGCATCTTGATAATGAAGCGCTTGAAGTCATGATGGGGACGGTCTTATCTCGCAGGATTCCAATTCCACCGTGATGGTTTCACTGCGTACCTTACCTTCCCATTTTGCTCGAGGGGTGGATTGGGCCCGGGTTCTTTAAGGCTCAGCAGGTGGCCGTGTTTGAGTCAGGTGCTGCTGAGAGTACATGTGATGGATCGGGATCGTTTGGGTTCTACATTCAGAGTATGTGGGTTTTCGCATACAGATCTGAAGACGTAGACTTGGACTCTTTCATGACAGGCAAGCTCAGAAGCTAAAAGCGCAAGGTTCTTTTGTGTCGCGTTTCGATCAGGATTAATAAACATCATCTGACAAGCATGCAAAGGTCCTCCATCTGGAGTGTCATCGGAAAATCACAGGGTTGTAGCATGTACAGTTGAGTGGTACAGCAGTTCAGGGTATATTCTGTGCCCAGCTCTATGAACCTCGCTTCCATGCGTGAAGTCCAAGTACTATTGCCACATCGCAAAGTTTTGTTTCGGCCAGGACATTCAACCTGGTCCTGAAGGACAGCAACGTGGATTTTGTAAAGTCACGAGTCATGCTTATGGTTTCTTGTGATTGCGGTTAGCGCATGTTAACGATGTAGAGAAGAACTACCCATATCAGAGTGTTGTATACGCCAAAAACATGTATAGAAGCATTCCGCTATAGTGAATTGATGAACAATGTTGACATTGCAGCAGTCATGGCAGACATGATATCAAAATGCCATCAATCATCGTGCTGACGGAAACTGCGCGTGTAACCAAAAGGATGTGCAGCAACTGCAAGGAGAACGCCAGTTTCAGTTAGTAGAGGCGTTTGGGATGCGAAGTTCTGTCATTCAGGATAGTGCGTCGTGTCGCATGGAGTGCGCTTTAGGTTCTCGGTGTTGATTGCATGGACTGACATGACTGACACAAGCCTTCGCTTTGTTGGCACGGGTGGCCCGGCTTGGGGTCGGTCAATGATCGTGGCTCTATGCTTGCCGCGGAACAGGCTGGCGTTTTACGCATTTCTTCGCGAAGGCAGCTCCCAAAGCTTGCTAGTCCAGTTTGGAGACGAAAACGCTCGAAAATGCCCTTTTCTACAGCTGGCCCCTGCCTTCTTCACATGCTCTAGCAAAAACATGATTCGAAGCTTGCCCGTGTTGCAGTCTGAGCATGCAGGATAAGTGTCTAGGCTTCAAGCATGTCAGCATTAAAGCCCAACAATATGACAACGAAGCTTTTGGTTTTTGCGAGTCATTAGAATATGTATATATATATATGTAAATATGTATATATATATATATACAGAGCAGCCTCGTACTCGTGTGAAAAGCCATGGGTGACATCAGGGGTGAAATGCAGAACTGCATTTGCAACGCTGAATCTCGAAACGTAGCCCAGAAGGTCTGGAAGCGCTTCACCTCCGCCCTAAACCTGTACCAACAGTCTTGAACCTTCAGGTAGAAAGTGAATCTTATGACTCCTTCTAACCATCTTCACTTCATAATCCCCATTTGTTGGAGAGGAACATTTTACTGCAGCACCTGCTGGCGACGTTGGCACGAGGAGGTCTTTCTGCTGTATCCGCAGATGAGATTGTGTAGGGATCGACAGGAAGATGGATAGGCGTTTTGAGCTTGCGAATGTTCGGGCGTACGGTCTTTCATGTCTTATGATGCAGGGGGAGCGGAGTGGGCGGTGGGTGGGGAGGGGAGATTGGAAGAGGCTCGGCACTCCCAGATATTTCTGAAGCGCATGCATCAGCTTTCAAGGAATGGTAGCATTCATGTTTTTGGGCTTGTTTTCAGGGATTGTCTCGAGATTACTGAGCGATTTCCAAGATACGCATCCGTCCCCAAGGAGTTGTACACTGTGCGTTGTTCCTACAGGCAAGCCCCAAAATGATCCCAGCAAAATGACTCAGTTTAACCATCCCTTCCCAATCCCACCCCCAACCTTCTTCGTGTTTTTATTTGTTAGTTTTTGGTTCCGGGTTGGCAGTTTGAGGAGCTTGCCGGGGAGTGTATGATTCCGCTGAAAGAAGGCTCCTGCAGGTCCATGACCGAATATTCAGTAGGCCATTTAATTAATAGAATCGTGTCATACCAAGGACAGCAGCATCATAAGGTGAAGCCGATTGTCTTGCAGATGAGAAGGGCAGACGGTGTTCAAGCAGAGTTCAAGTTCACAGAATGCCCACGTGTTGAATTGACTGAACTTCCACCATGCAGGCCTGAATCCGGAACTTTAACTTGGGCCCTGAAGTTTTGAAACAGCCCGCGGCAAAGATCCAGCAAAGCCTGGCCGTACCAGGTCATCATGGTTCAGGGGGAGGAGGAGGAAGAGGCCTTGAGACCAATCTTGCATGACTTCAAAAAATCTCAAAGGCTTCCTGCTGGGAGTTATGGTGTTCCCTTCTTTCTAATAGCACATCGTGCAGAAGTATGTGACTCAAGTATTGAGGATTAGAGTTGGGGGGGTTTATGCTGCAGGACCTGTCATGCGTTTCAGGTCAGGTTGTTGAGATGTTGGGTCCTCGTGAGCCAATCCTCTGTTTCAAGCGGCGATACTGGCTTGAGTTGACAACTGGCTGCATTCGAATTATGCCAGAATCTTTAATAGGCTGCAGCAGGTCTCCCACTGCGGGCAGTGGTTCAGGATTCGGCGCCGGTCTTTCGACGGGGGCCTACCCAAATCAGGCAAACCCTAGGAAGCGTTTGCTGGCCCGCGCCATTAACCCAAAATCCTCGTCCTACATGTGTAATGCTAATGGACAACCAACACACAATATTCTCATTATTGAAGAGTGGCACCGCTAGTCTGGTCTTCTAGAGGCTACCTTCAGTATGCACAGAGATCTCTGATACCATCTGTTCAATGGGAAGGATGCAGATGCCGCCATGTTGGAAGCTGCCTTGCAGCTGTCCATGGTGGAGCAGTGAGCCTGGCGTGTAGGCTTCAGCTTTGAGCCAAACAGTTAGGGATCTCTTTCTGTGAAGTTTGTCGGGAATCAGCCAGCCGAAGCCTTAGATGAAACCCGAGCCTTCGCAGAAACAGCTCATTCTGAAGTTTCACCCAGCTGCAGCTCTTTGGCGGTTGCTCGGGAGTGAATCCAATCAGCAACCAGCCCGGCAGTGGACCTTGAAATTTAGAGTGTTTTGTCCAAATCATGGTCTGCGCAGGTGGCCTTTTACTTTGCCTTTCGGCTTGCGAATACACACTGTTGGGCGCAGGGTGAGGGAACTTTCCGGGAAAGACTTCCAGAAAAGCGTGTGTTGATGAAGCCAGAACATGCTTTGGGTTTCGGATTATGCAAGATGTAGGGTTCACGTTTGCCGGGTTATAGGACAACTGCTCACTCAACCTACATTTGCATAAGTGGTGCTTCCTGAAAATGCCGATGCTCTATGCAATTCCTGATGGAAGGAAGGAAACCGTGGCTTAGCCTGTGAGCCAGAAGCTTTAAAAGGAGAGTTGATGAGCAGATCATCGTGGTAATGACATCAGCGCCCCACGGTTGCCTTAAGCGAGGGCTACACCTCAAAAATGGATGTCCAGGTAGTTTCCAGCTTATTTTCCATTATCCCATGGATATCTAGTGATCCTAAGAGCTACAGAACAGGAGGCCCACGATCTTGAGCCACTTGCAGTTAGCGTTTTGACTCTCCCACTCTGCTTTGGAGCAGCTAGACTTTTTCGCGTTGCAGCCTGCGCCACAAGCCCGGATCGTCTGCTTTCCATTGACACACTGCTGCATGATTGGAAGAGAACATTTTGCGAAATCTTGAGGGCCGTTCGCACGTTACGTATTTAGGAGGGGCACCTGTAGGGCTTGTATGGGAGCAATGTAACTGCTGCGTGGTTTAGACGTGCTTAGAATCTAGACGGCGAAGAGGGCATTCAAAGTTTCCAGTGTTTCGGGTACCTGCAAAAGGTAGGCTCCTCCAATGAAGGGCTTCCACATCATAGCGGGAGCTTTCTTTTTCGGACCTATCCTCTTCATTGGTTGCCCGTTCTGAGATATCTGAAACAAGTCAGAATGGCCCATCTCACCTGAGATTTGGATTTTCCGGGAACAGGATGACTTCATTTGCCTCGAGCCTAACAGGTCCTGTAATCCCAAGCTGGCATTGTGGTGCTGGACAGGCTTCGCCTTATGCGCGCATCTGCAAGGAAGACAGGAAAGGGCAGCATTGGGCCAGAAACTTTAGCACTTGATTGAGGGATATCCTTCCAGCCACGTCTCTATTCCTAGAAAAGGTTCTATAATTGTTTTCGAGGTAGTAATGGGTTTTGTAAGTTCTTGGGTGTCTGGGTTTGGGCCAGAGGGTTCAGATCGTGAAGGGACAGTGCGTGGGGCATGCAAGCTACCAGTATCCTTGCGAGCCTTCTAAGCCGTACGCACACTATTGTACAAACCAGACCCAGAGGAGTCCAAGGCACAAGCCGCTACCCTTGCTGGAAAAGTGTGCGATGCCTCCTTATGCTGCTACCTTTCCATGCGCCGGACCTGAACACTGCCTACCCCTGCCGTGGCCAGCGGATGGCCGGAAAAAGACTTACCGCGTGGTGTTTGTAAGTGCTTGGGGGTTTGTAGTTTGTAGGGTACTGAGCAATGTGTATCCATGTCGGAGTCACTGCCGGACATTATGATGTCAAAAGGAAACAAGCCACAGAGGTTTTGCTTTTCTGAAGAATTGCTACACGCAACGAGACAACAACAGCCTTTGCTCGGGACGCGGCACCTAGGCATGTCTGCGTAAGTGCAGACAGGAGGGCGAATGAAATTAATCCTCTGGGGATGGGAACTGTCACTGTGAATCATGTTGTTCAGCTCAATATGGATTTTTGTCGCCATCTTTGAATTTCCAATAATAACTCGTTAGACAGCCTTCTGCTCTTAACACTGCTGCAACGCTGATCATTCATCTTCTCCCCATTTAATAACAGGCAGCAATTTACGCAATATCCCAATTACGCCCGCAGCCGGTAAACCTTGACAGCCTAAAATCCCTACCCCAAAGCACTGAGCCTTCCAAACCCTTTGCCGCAATAGCCACCAGCTGTGATGATCTGGAGGCCTCCTATGAGTGCTTGCGGCTGGGGGCAGCCGCAGCTTGGCCCCAATCCAATTCTTGCTATCTTTAGGAAAGTCCGTTTGGAGTTTGGGCGTGCTGGCTTGAAGCTTGTTGCTTGGGTTCAGAAGGCAAGAACCAGCGGTGCTGTAAGGTTGGAATGCCACTCTAAGGTTCTCAGGGTCTGAGAGGAAAACAGCATACCAATAACAATGCTGAGAAACTGTACAGAACGTAAAAAGATGTCATGCCGCGATGATTGCAAGCTATTGGCTGCCAGCACTAAGCAAAGCGTAGACTGCGAATGCACGCTCAAAACAAATGCCACCCTTGCTTTCGTTACCGGACGTATACCTCCAGCTATAGATGCGAAAGCCAGCTGTCCCATAGCAACACACCGCTTTCAAGGTCTGGTGGTCCATCATTCCCTCAAATCTTTCCTTGGGCCGCAAACACTTGCAAGCCCCTCAGTCCTTCCGAATCCATATGAAACCCAGTCATTACTCTCTGAAAATAAGTCCCAGCGCAAGTGTGATCTTCGGTCAACGCGTAGCATGCTCTGATTGGCAGGTTGAATTGGCTTGCAATAAGGCGAACCCATTTTTCATGATGAGCCCTGTAGGGCCTACCAACTGCTACGGAAACTCTAAGCTCGTCAGCGCCAGGCAACGCAAGCCGCAACCTTATTGCCTGCAGAACAAAGGCAGAACTTTGGGCAGCCACCCCAGCAACCGCAGTATACCAGCGGCGCTGTGGGCCAGTCAATGGGGCAGCTAGCTCAGAGGGTGCATGTTGGAGGGGATCGGAACTAGGCATTCCTGATCCACTGAAGGTCAAGGCGCACAGGGCCGAAGGATACAGAATTTGGGCAGTTTGGGTGCGCTTCGCCGTCCTGTCAGATTAATCTTCCCCAGCCCCCAAACCACACAATCCAATCTGTATACTTGTAATTAAGCGTTATACACCAACCCTGAAACCCAGACTTTCCACCCAAAACCCTACACCCTGAACAAAAAGAAACAAAGCCCCAGGCAGACCCTTGGTCATTGTCAGCAGTCCCAGTTTGCGTGTGCTGGGCAGCCCATGGGACAGCCACCGGGACAAGGGCCACTGGACTCCTCTTATGATTCGAGCTTGTGAGGTCTGGGGTTTGGAGTTCTGAGTTGAGTGTTTAGGGGTTTAGGGTTGATGGTTTCGGTTTGGGGGTTGAAGCTTTGGGGTTTGAAGCTTGGGCTTTTGGCCCATGTCCTCGAGTTTGAGTTCAATAGTGACTTCAAGAAGTTGAAGCCTGGGTGAAAACTTGCCAACATACTAAGATGGCCCCAGTCACAAGGATACCATTTTTTGCACAAGACCTCACGCCCCTGACAGTTGCTTCGGTCGTATTCAGGTCAAACCCGTGCACTGTGTAAATGCCCATAGTTTGAAGAGTCCATATTCCTTGCAATCATGGGGGGCAAATAAATCGTTCAAAGCATGCCAGCTCTTTTAACCCACCCAGCTCAAAGTCGACTGACGGAATGCATGTCCCTACAAGGCACAGATATAGTTGATATGTTTTCTGAAGTGGCATTCTTCTACGGCATCCTGAATATTTAATTGCTCTTGACCGGCTAGAGATCCATGTGTCCGTGACCGATCGACCAAAGCGAGCGGACTCTCATGGACAGACACAGTCTTTTGACGAATGTTTTGAAAGGTTTACCGGAAAAAACCTATCAATGCTCCAACGGCATTCTCTGAGGGTTCTGCACGGGGACCGCCCTTGGGGGGGTGGGGCGTACAGTGCATTATGAGAGACGCAGCTATCCCAGTTCACACAGACTCACAGTGAGCATGGTTCGTCTTAACAATCTTAAATACTTACATTGAGTCTAAGATGGACAGAGAAAAAGGTGAGTTGGCACTGAAAGAGTTTGTTTCAGGCTCCACTGTAATATTTCTGTAACTTTAACATCAGCAAGTGGTCATTTTCTGTTTCGGCTAAATGCTCCCGACTACACCCTTCAAGCCCGCACTTTTTCACAAATATTTGAAGGCAGTGCTTTGGGAATCCGTGTCCACCTCTGCAGCCGTGCTCCAATGGTCCTTCTATGGGGCAACCAGCGCTGGGGCACCTGGGTGCTTTTGGAGCTGCCTGTACATGTTTTTAGCTCTGCGATACAGTTTGGTGTGAAGGGATCGGCAGTGTCTGCGTGAGGGTGCAAAGATGGTTTGGCTGGGATCACAGGCAGATTGAATATCGCCAAATTCCACCAGAACGTTTCAAGCTGAGCCTCCCAAAATTCTAATAGATCCTTTTCGAGTGTTCTCAGATTCGACTTTTCCAGCATGTTGTCTAGTCGGCAATGGTCTTTGCTTGAGGTTCTCTCAACATCTTACAGCTCACCATGCGGGTGTGGAAAGCTGAAAGTGACCTGAGGTTGCGGTAAAGCAAACCTGACCACGTCCCTTTGCAAGCCACAAGGCAAAACTTTGGACAGCAGCAGTTTAATGGTTCTGTCGGCCCTTCCGTGGCCGTGGGTCAGCCATCCCTGCTGCCTCAGCCCGGGCAGCTTGGCCTTCTTGGACATGAATGTGTTTGCGGGCAGCTCTAGGGTACTCGTGTCCAAACTGCGCATGGTTTGTTCATTTGAGGCAGGGCCTGTCGAAACGGCTAAGCACAGAGCACCAGATGTTAGCATTGAGTGTATGATTAATAGGGCTTGAAAGAACATCGCTTGACTTGGAATGCAGGCCGGCTCAGATTCGGCAGCCTTGAACTTTATGTTCTAAATTACGTTGAGGCCCGGCAGCCGTCTCCAAGAATTGTTCCAGCCAGTTCCTGTCGGCATTTTTGAGCTCTGAATCCGCAAGTTGAGTGTTGAAGCCCTGTGGCATCGATAATGTCCTGTTCTCTGACAAGAAGCCTAAGGCACAGCTCCTCTGAGCAGTACCAGCCACTGCCGCTTCCTGCCAACGGCGCTGTGTGCGGCGCGGGACAGCCAGCGCAGCTGGGTTCTCTTGAACCTTCTTTGCCCAGAATCTCCCCAAAAATCACTCAATCCCACCAAAACTGTCTGGCTAGTTTAAGGCATCATCCTCGAGCATCAAGGATTTTAACAGTTCTGCGGCTGCGTGGTGTCGTGCCTTCCCAGTCCTACGTACAAAGGCTCCTCAAGATGGTCAGAGGAGGGTGGCCAGCACTCTAACTGATTCTAGCTCAAAACCTCCTCCAACCTCCAGCTCCAAGTTCAAAAGCCTAAGGCAGGGCTTTGGGCAGCAATGCCCGCAGCCGGGGCAACTCGCCTTTCTTGAGGAATCATGCTTTGTTTTTGCGAGAGCAAGTTCCGAGATGACGAGCCGTGAGAAAAAAGCTTGAGTTTTAGTCAGCAGCCGGTTGGGCAAGCGTGTGGGGTTGAAAGAATGCCATTCCGGTGTCCTCGTGAAGACTGCGATGATCCTTGCCTTCACGCCCAAGGGCAGAGCTCTTCCCTCTCCTAAAGTGGTAAGCCTGGGAAGTCCAGCATTTATCTTAGTCTCTCGCAGACATAGCCTATCTAAAGGTACTTTTGACTCGTGGAAGAACTCTGAACAATTCAAACATGTTGACAAGACATAGGCAGACCCTCGGGCAGCAGTGCCCGCAATTGCAGCAGACTGCGGACGGCACGGCAGGCAATCCCATGAACCCCATGGGTCAGCCAGCACCGGGGCACCTTGGTGGGTTGCTGAAGCTCTTGGCTTAAGATGCAATCCCCATCTTATGCCGTTTACCTGAGGCTTTGTAGTGTTCATACACTATTTGCTAGGTATGAGCCGCCAAACTGCATGTACTTCGGCAATTGCCCCGAATTGAAAGAGCGCGGACTCCTCCAACTGGATTCTAGTATCATAGAACGTGCGGTTTACAAATTTAACGATCCGTTATTTTGGCAGGCATCTTGATGAAGAGGTAGGAAATCCAGTAGGATGCAGGATGACAGGACAGGGCTATGTTGAGGAAGGTCACAAGTTGGAGGATGGGATTTCCAGGTCTTCTCGGCATTTCAGGATGAAATGTTACAAGATCACTGTCAGGCGCAATTCACATTCACATTGCGCGCGCGCGCATGTAGAAAGGAGTTACTCTAAACACGACATTGTACAACATTGCCATGATTAAGGAAGCGCGATTTGAGCAAGCCGTGGGAAAGCATTGCACCGTGAAGCAGGAACCGCACGCTTTTCGTGCTTGCGGCCAGAAAGAGCATTGATGGGAAACCTGAAGCTCATGGACTGCTACAGAGATTCGTCGCAGAAGGGCAAGGCAAGGTCTTGCGTGTGTGTCCAGCTATACCCCACTACACTCAAGGCTCTAGACCTCAAATTCCAAAGCCTACAGCCTAAATCCCAAACCCTAAACCGCCGCGCAACAGCGAGACCTGCACGCTCCCCATCTCATCACCTCTAAACCCGATTCAAGTTCAAATAGGCACCGCCCGTCTACAGGCGCATGTGCCAAGGAAAATAACAATTCTGATAAGTGGCGCGCCTCTAAGCCTAGAACCGCAGCTGGCTTAAGGTTGGCCAGCCAGGCAGCTTCCTCAGCTTAGACTTAAACTGAACAATGGAATCCCTAAGCCGTAGATTACTGACTTCTGGGCCATATCTGGGATCAATGAGGCGGCTCAAAATCTAAATCAGCACTCTACAAACCCTGGGGCTAATGGGGCGAGCCTTGGAGCAATGGATTGATTGAAAATTCAAGCCAAAATTCCTCGCATCTTTGCCTTTGAAAACTGGGGCGAACCTTGGATGAATGGGGTGACTCAAAATTTCAAGTCCTCACACCGTTGCCGTGAAAACATTGGGGCAAACCTTGGACTAAAGGGGCAACCCCGCTTCAGCAAAATCACCAGAAACCGCTTCTCCAAATTCTAACTTTGTGTTTTGGCACAAAAACTATGCAGTTAAGAAAAAGCTACAGCATTATTACCAGATATGCAAAAGAAATGACTCAGCAAAAGATATGACTCAACGTCACGGAAAATCAGTTTTTGCACAGACATACCCGCACCAAAAGACATAAATGCCAGCATGTCCAGCTTTTCTGGTGCTAGTAACAATAAGAAAACTGGAAAAATGGCCAGCAAAGCAAGACCCCAACTGGAAGAGGACATCGGGTAAACTATGCCTTCTGTAGATAGATAGGACGTGCAGTAGATATGAACATCCATCAAATATAAAAATTACGCCTCATAGGAGTCTGTGTTCCACATCCATACATATATACATATAATATATGTATGGTCACCAGTTCCCTCCCATCTTGAGGACACTGGCTTTTGGTCACATGCAAGGTTCTGCCTGGCCCAACCGAGGCAAGCGTTCGGGCCAACGGCCTCCTTCGGAGCCAGCGTGTAGCTTGGAGTTGATGGTTTGAGAGTTTCTCAAAACTCACAGCTTTGTACTTTCTTGCGGACCTTGAATTCCTGCCATTCCGAGTGACATTTTGCCAGTTAGGTATGGCATTTTGTGTGTAGTGGGACACCAGATGGTTGAAAAGCCTTTTGCTTTGAGGCTGCCAGGATGTGGATCTTTGCAGTTTCAGCTTTGGCCTTTAAGGTTGAAGTCTACGCACTTAGGATTCAGAGTTTGCACTTCTGGCTGGGGCTGCGCATGGCACAGGTATTTGACCTGCTGTAGTTGAATGCCTCCAAGGCTGGAGCCGAAATCCTACGTGCACGTGAGCATTCTTGTTGGGAGGTAAATGCTCTGTCATGATCTTAGAAGGGGACAATGTAGGGATTGTGAAAAGGTTGTGGAAGTTGAGCTTGTCCAAGCCCATGCTAGGTCATTCAGCTTCACAAGGAAGAACAACTTGCTGTTTCTGGGATGTTCCGTCCAGCTTGCTGGAGGAAGTTTGGCATTTGGGGTTAGCGCCAACATAAGCTCACCAGAATCTTCTTCTCAGCTCCCTGAAGGCGGATGCATTCGGGCCGGTGTTCTTAGAGCTGGTTTTCCCTTTTTCCGAACAGGTGCAAGTGGCGTGAGTGTTCAGAAGCAGAAGGTGCTGCGGTTTGGACGCACCCTGCATGCTGGTCAAAGATGAGATCTCAGATTTTTTGAACATGCAACAAAAAAAGTTGCAAGGTCGCCAAGGTTCGAGTAGAAAGCTGCTGCTCATGGACGACGGGGCGAGTTTGTCATTGGGATCCTTCGCCCCAAATCCCTAGCAGCCAAACACTTCAATTGTGCGTGTTGACGCCATTGAGTTTGCAGTCATCCTTGCGTAGTTAGTGAGGAAACATCCATATCGGAGAACGGTTGTGACTTTGGTGCTGATTTTCTTTTCGACGCTGAATGGCAGAATCTGGGCACTGTCCCCTTTTGACTGAGGAACACGTACGGCCAGCAGCTGCCACCCGCGCAACAGCAGCAAGACCTTCTTAGAAGCGTTTCTTGAATTTTTGTTGTGTGTCTTGTAGAGCTCACTGAACAGCACAACTGACATCACTAGCAACATTCACTACAAAAGCTATTGGAAAAACAACAATCAACCTAGTTTTTGATCTCAGGCCGCATGTCGCACATATTGAATCTGAAAGCACTTGGCACACGAAACATGACATTGTAACTTGTGAGCAGGCACGCTGCGCAGTACTGCGAACACGTTACAAAATCCCCTACCCAGCAAACCCTCAGCTCTGCCGCTGAATCTGGAGAATCCACGCTGCCTCAAGGCCTCCGTACGCCAACGGAGCCACTGGCGCCCCGCAACTGGGCAAAACTATGTCCGGGCTGGCAATTGGGCTTTGCGCGGCATAGGGTTTATGTTTCAAAGCTTCGGGCTCAAGACCGGTTAAGGGCTGAACATATTGGTTCTACAGTTTGGCTATAGGATACCAAGTATAGGTTCAACTCAACTCAGGGTGTGCCGGGTGGGGGGTTGTGCCTAGATTACTTGTTCACCAAACGTCGGTGGCCTAGATTTTTGTTGGGAATCAGAGCGTACCTCCAAAATGTATAGTAACCAACATGATGGAGATCAAGGGTTGGATCCTGATTGTGTGTGAAACGGGGCATGGTGCGCTCGAGCCGCCCTGGGGATCCTTCAATTCATGCGGTTTTAAGAAGGAAGGGGAAGCCAAGGTAGTTTTTTGGTGCGACCACTACCCGCCGCAAGACCTTTACATAATTAAGCACCCCAAATTGAATTATGTTGTTGAGGTTCACGAGTCCTCGAAGACTAAGTCACCTCTTTCGAGTTTGGTTGCTGGTCCTGATCGAAACTGCGCATAATTGATCATTTGTCCTGACGACATCAGGTCCCCCATTCCAACACGTCAGAATCTTGGGGTCATAGAGCCCCACCCTCACCATCGATCAACCTTCCTCAGAGCTTTTTTTGGCCAGTGGAACTTTACTTTGTGTGGCCGCTTCAGCATGAACATGGGGCACTGTCATTTATTGAAAGCAAAGCTTCGCATTGTTGGGGATCAACGCAATTTTTCAGTTTCAACATCATGTGGGGCTGCCGCGTTCTCAGTTGACTCGATGACAGACATGATCATGGGTTTGTTGGGGTGCCAGTTGATTAGTGTTATTGATGACAGAGATGATAATCCAGTCTCGTGAATGTCAACCCTCCCAGCTGTGAAGAACACAAAGATGGTGCATCCCTTCACAACTATAGGAAAACTGTTTGCAGCCTTTCTTTGCAACTACACTCAGGAACCCTCAACCTGGTATCGGATAAGTGATAGTCTACAACAACTCTTGATAGTCATCAGATTGTAGACGCTACCCCTTTCCCCTTCACAATGCCAAGGCCGCAGTACCAGCCTCTTTATGCACAGCGACTCGTTTCGAGACGCCCCAGTTGTGGGTTTGGCTATGTAGAGTGGGGAAGAATGTAGAGTCGAGGTCTGGTGCAGAATTATGGCTGTAGGCATTGACTAAAGATTGCCTAGCAAAATACGAGGGTTCTAGACGGCTTGCAAATTGCTTCTGAAGATGTTTCGGCAACAACCTTGAAGCCAGAAGCGATTCATTTGGCACCTTGATCATGTCATGTGCACTTTTCATGGCTGGGTCGTTCAAGCAAGTTCCTATGTTGTTGACATGGAAGACCTGCTTCGAACAGCAATTGTGGCAGCGACCTAGAAGACTTGTTCATTGTTCAGGATGTAAACCTGCAGGAGGCAGGTCAACGCAGATGGGCCAGAAGGGCCGTCATTTTCCAAGCTCTCTTGAAAAGATTGCCGATGGCTGGCACTTGTTTCTGGTGTATCAAGCCTTAACATCGATGCGATGAGACGTACCACACGAGTGCCTCGCACGATGCCGATGATGTTCAGAGAGCCACAATCTTGAGGATAGGAGTTGTTGCAAACAACTTGCTTCTTGAAAACATGTTTTGTTCTGTTCTGAAAATGTTGTATTTTTGATTTTGTCTGTATATAATCTGTGGAAACATAGTAAAGCCTACCCTTTTCGCAGAATCCTGGGGCACGCAATTTTGCAGACCCCCCTCAACATCTGCCCAACTTGCCACATCTAGTCCTAGTGGCTGGACGGTATTCTGCCACCAATCCAAAAGTGGAGAACTCTGACATTACGACAAGGTGCGCAAGAAGTTACGACAAAGTACCTAGGCGGGCTTCTGGCTACCGATCCAATATGGTATACGGATGAGGCTGTCATGCATGCAATCCGCATGCTTTGGATAGCTATCCCAAAGCGGACGGTTGCCATCCATCTCGCATGCAATGTACAACGCATTCATTCCTTTGCCATGCGCGAAATTATTGAGAAGCTCTCACCAAGCACGAGCTGACATGCCCCCAAAGAATATGAATTGCTCCTACACACAAAAGCTTAAACCCAAGAATTCAAAATAATGAAGCCTGTTTTCACCTCTACGTGACGCCACGGCCAAACACTTCAAACTAACGACTCCCATAGAACGAATTAGTCTTGCTTCGCGGCCACATTTTCACTCTCAGATTCTGCCCTTGCACCTTGCAAAGTCACTGGACCATTGCATGTGGGTCCTTGGAGCGTTGAACATGAAGAACTCTGTGTGTTGAGAAGTGTAAGGTTTCCGAAGTCCCCAAATAAATTGTGAAAACAAATTGTGAGGCCCAGTTGCTGAACATCCTGTCACAAAATCGAGAAGGGGATTTCATTGTCTAGTTGGGATTCGCATTATGATGTGACAGTATTGGTAGTAGTGCAAATTGAAACAGGAGCAAGGGAATCTGATGGCTTCTTTTGGGCATTAGTCCTGGCAGTAGTACAAGTTGGAGCCTGAGTGATCATTCTTGACGAGCGCCATACATGCCATTGTACGAGCAGGACACAATTTGTACATGTGTAAAGGATTCGCGGAAGACCTAAATGGATTCCAGCAGGAAAGCTAGTGACAGCTAGTGCTACAAGAGTTCCGTTTGTACAGGATACAGGACAAACTAAGAGGACGGGACAAGTCATAGATAAAAGACAGGACGCAAGACTGGACGAAAGGATAGCCGGACAGACAGAAGGGTTTTGGTCAGAGGACACGACAAGAATGGAGGATGATACCACAACAGTTGAGGTCTTTGAAGATAGGCCCCTGTTCTGGGAAGGCTTGTCCAGCAAATTGCCGCAGGAACGGAAGCGAAATAAGCTGACAACGCATAGCAATGGAGCCAGAGTCACAAGCCCTCATCCTGAATCGGTATGTATGAAAACTTGGCCCAAGAAGGTTGATGCTGAATTATCGTCATTAGCATATTATAGGATGGGTCTTCAGGGCGAGGGTGGGCATTCAAGCGGTACCACTCCAGGATACCCCAAAGGCCAATCCTGTTGATGTAGAGCGTTGCATGGAACGAGAAGAGCTGAGGACGCCGCCACCGCTCCAACAGCAGCCTCCAAGCGACCAGCGCCTCTGTCTTGGTTGGCTCATGTTCACTAGCGATCAGGCTGAGGCTCATGCAGGGCTTGACTTTGCGATCAGGAGTTACATTTCTGCCTGTTTACTTGAGTTTTGGCTGATCTTGCCGAGGACAAGATTCGTGCAACTTTCAGGTCCACTGCAGCCCAACCGTTCATGAAGCCCTGACCGTACCTTGCCACCAATCCCGAAGCCTCGTAGCGCTAGCGGCCGCGCGGGACCGTGAAGCCTCAAACCCTGTACCGAGCTTGAAGGGTAGCAGTCGCACCAGCAACCGCTTCAAACATGCTAAGAGGAGGGGCAAGTACAATTCAGTGCATTGATAATTCTAGTGGTAGCCGCGCGTTTAGATTTTTAAGCTCGGCGCCAAGGGTGCAGTATCAGCCGCTACATGCGCAGCAGCTCGGACTGTGTCATCCTGAGGGAATCGTCAACACCGGATGTTCAGCTGTTGATGTCTGGGAGCTCTCTTTTTCTTTCTGGAGCTTGGGGATTCTGCAGGGTTTGGCTCTTGTGATAGTAAGGTGAGATGCTGCTGACTGAATTATGTTGAGCCTGATGCTTGGTGATGGAGGAAATGTCCACCAGACTACGAAATGGAGAGATATTCGAAAACAACACAGATTCATATCGCAATCGGGAATCAGCATCTGAAGGTTGATGGCTTGTCGTTTTAGGCTGAGATTCTACATGGACTGTCGCCTCCCATTCTTGTTAATTATGTTCTTGAAGACCTAGGGGCCCTACCAGGAATACTGCCCCTCCAGCATGCAATCAGCGCCTAGGGCCAAAGAGATTACAGCCAAGATTGCTGCATGTCCGCACTGTGGAGTCTTGCGAGTCTTCTGGCATCTTCTTGATAGTCACAGTCATGATGCAACCTCCCAGACTTCGTTATCACGAAGCAGGACCGCGTGCGTCAGCATTCCGCAGACCTCATCCTAAGTAACGTAACCCCTGAATGAGTTGAAGCTGGTAGAATTCTAGATGCGTTTTTGAGGCTCCTGGTCATCAGGGTCCTCATGTTGTAGGGGTAGGCTAACCACGTGTAGCCGCTAGCCCCTAACCCTCGTTCAGGTATTCCGCGCTTTCCTTCAAATTCCTTTTGTTCCCAAACCTACATCGAATATGTTGCGATGGTTCTCTTCTACACCTCACATCCCTGATCCATGCGCAAAGCTAAGGCCACCGCCACAGCAGCCGCCATCACATGAGCAGTGGCTCAGCGTTGATATACGCATTTGCGCCTTGTGATTCCATTGTGGATCCATGGTTCAGGGTTAGAGTATGGCTTTGTTCGCATGTTTTGGCCTGGATGCAGTCCATGGCCCGCCTAGGCGTCGGAAACTGTAGGGGGAGCCAATGGTAAAGACTTAGCCAGTAACATTTACGATGGAATTTCGTCTGGCACGGGAGTAATGAAAGTCCTTGACCCGCTGCGGCATGCACTCACACACTTGAACAGCACCATCAATCATCATCACGCAGCCATAATTTCTGCCGAAAGCGCAATGCCGAGGACGCAGTACCAGCCTCCCCAAGGACTGTGGCTCGGACTTGGGACCTCCCGAGTTTTGCATCCCACACTGCCTGGGCTCTGCCATTGGAGTTTGAGGGTCTAGGCTTTGGGGTTTTCTGCAAGGGTCAGGGTTGGGCTTTGGGCATGCATTGGGCTTGCATCTTCATTCTGAAGGGAGACGAGTCTGATTGACCGCATCATAGGGTGCTTCAATAGATGCGAGGATGTCCGAACCATGATGTAAAGGGTCTAGTTGTTTGGAATTCATGGGAGCGCCTAGTAGTTCTCGGGTTGGCTTCGGAGATTCAACTTCGGGATATGCCAAAGTCAGCTACATCCAAACGCGCAGGCCGTGGTTCTGGTACGCGCATGACAGCGGCTTAAGTCAGGATTCCCGCCAGTTTGAAGGCACCACTGCGCGACGTGAGGTTCAAACGTGTTCTTGACCGGTAGCCTTGCTCAGCTGAGGGCACAGCCGCAGCAGACGTCTCCGTTTGAGCAGCTCGGTCTTTGCGAGCTATATATAGTATATATAGTTCAGCTCCGTCCAGTCACAAGTGGCAAAGAGACGAGCAACAAGGGTTGGGGATCGGTTTTGAGCCTTCATTGAAAGTGGGTGTTATACTTAAGTTTGCAAAGAGAAGGCGTGGCTGTTCTACATCAGGGTTCAGCCCAGCCCCATGCCCAGACCCTTGCTCAATCCTACCCGAGACCTTTCATTCTTCGCCCGAATAAAGCTTGGAGCCATTTTTCTGACACTCCGATGGAAAGTGGCTTGAGGCCTGCAACATCAAAACAAGAGGCCCCTAAGACCCTACATTTCTGTCACCTCAAGCCGCACGCCGTGAATCCTTAACCCGCCAAATTCTTTAGGACCGCTTCTGCAGGGCCACCTTGCCTCACTAAACAGTGAGTGGTCACACAGGTTTTGACAATGTGGCTTAACTTGTTTCAAAGTGCTGGAGAGTTAGGAGTCATCTTCGGCAAGACAGACATCATGAAGACACCGTCATCAAGGCCTTATCATGCATTTTCAATCCACGTCTTTAAGCTGCAATGCATATTCAATCTTTATCTTCTTGCCCTCTCACGACTCATTTGGTCAAATATGACATGGTTGCAGTTGGAGAGAGCAGATTGAGTTAGCTTTAAAGTTTTAAGGCTTGAAGTCATGCTCGCCAACGGAAACCGACTACATGTTCCGGAGTTTTCAGTGGGCCTTACCGTGCAGCAGAATGAGCGCATATTTGTTTTACCCGGTTTCTCCCAACTGCTGATTGAGCCTTGCTCGGCACATGGTGTTTGCAGTCGGAGTCAGGGAGCTCTAGAATGTCCTCTGTCATAAGCTACCGCCAGCCCGAGGCCACAGCAGCAGCAACTGCAGCAGCAGCAGCAGCAGCAGCAGCAGCAGCAGCAGCAGCAGCAGCAGCAACTGCAACAGCAGCAAATGCTGCAGCAGCAGCTTCCACATGCGGAGCGCCTCGGATGTTGTGAGCTTGATGCAGTTCGTGCCAAGCAACAAGTCCTTTCCGGGTCGTAATGTAGACCGCTACCCGTTTTGGCACTGAGTTTGTGATTTGGAGAGTTCCTGTTTGAGGTTTGTACCGTTGCTGGCAAGGAAGCTCGCACGCCATGTACACTCCCTTCAGAAGCCCCAGACAACACCTCAACAATCTTAGATTCGTGCACAATGTAGCGCTTCATACCAGGACCCCGAACCCATAACGTGTGATGCCCCAAGCAAAGTCCAAATTTCCTGTTCAACTTTGCGAGGGGGTTGGCTGAAGATCAAGAGAAAGGAAAATTGACTGCAAAAAGCAGCAGAAACTTAATGAGCAGCAGAAACAGAGACCTCTGGACCCTACCAGAGGTCGTAGGATTGCATTTGAGATTCACATTGAACCTGAGGTTTGGGGGTGGACAGTTTGTCAAGCGCCATTCGGAGCCGTAGGATTCAGAGCTACTCGATCACAAGGCCTAGCATTTCGTGCTTCTGGGTTGAGAGGAAGACGAAGGGCCCAGGCCACGCGCTAACCGAGACAGAGCTGCACAGTCGATTCCAAGCTCACAAAGTCAAGGCCGGTCCTGCTAGACTTTCAAGGCCAAAGCACTACTGTGCACAGAGGGATCTACAAGACTGCCCTTGAAGCTTTTGTAAGCCCATGTACAAAGCATAACGCGATATAACGAGCTTCTGAGGAAGCTTAAGACCGCAGCGCTGAAGGCAGCCAACTCCAGCGCTTTCTGGCACTTCTGAGCCGACACAGCCTCTTGTATTGGTATGAAGGGCACTGGTGTGGGGCTGACGAGCCAAGTTGCACAATCCAGTCGAACACCTGCTTCGGCAACTGCCGAATCCAGAAAACTCCATCTTGTACGGCCTCTCAAACCTGTGCCGTAGTCCAGTCATGTGGGAGAGCGGTTGTTGGTTGGGGTGTTAATGTAAAGGTCAAATATGGTGAGTGCGCTTTCGTAAACAGAGCTCGCGTTGCAACATGTTGTCACTGCTGTCAGGGCGTTGCCTTTATGCTGTCTTGTTTCCATTCTTGCTCTGAACTCCAAGCCTTCAATCCCTTAAGAGCAAAGCACAAATCTACATTGCCCTACGGAGCACTTGAACAGTCGGCATGCAAGTCCTACATCATGCACTTCTGGCACGGTGACCCAGCAAACCTCCATGCAGACCGTGCCGCAGCGTTGAGAGATCCTTGAGCCAGTAAGAGGTTAGGCAGCCTACTTGCACAAAAAGCCCGGGGTCCAGCTTGTGCAATCCTAAAGCCCCGTAAAGCACAGGATAGTTCACAATGCCGCCCCACCTCCGGCGGCCGCCACGCCCTCTGAGGGGCTCCCTGGCTGCCTGAGGCATTTTAGGGATGTTGGGGCTTGAGATTTTTCAATTGAAAGGATGGTTCCGAGATGTATCTCGACGGAACAACCGCGGTCTTGCTATGCTACAGGCCAAGTGAGAAAGCGGCAGCCTTCCAGCTTCATGGTGGGAGCTGGGGTTTGGGGGTTTCAGACTTCAGGGTGTAGGCTTCGCTTTTTGAGCAGGTGGCTTTATACAGAGTTTGGCATGGGCCCTTTGTGAGACCCAGACGGGTTTGGTTTGTGGGTTTTAGGCCACCTACAGTATCAAAAAGAATCGAACCTACCGACAGCCGATTACACCTGGCGATTAGAACTTGAGGATTACAGCGAGAGGAAGCAGATTCCCTAAACTGAGCCATGATCCCGTGATTATAGGATCATGTGTTCAGGTAGGGCTAAAGCAGAGTAGCTAACCTAAAAGTCTCTCGAAGCCCAGGATGGTCCACACTGCTGGTGCCGCTCCGCCTCCAGCCACTTCACCTCCACGGCGGCTTCCCGGCTGGTAGCTCCAAAGTGCTTGTGTGAGAATGTTGCAAATACAGTTGTTGAGGCTCAGGTAGGGTTTTGGGTATTTGGAGCTCATTTGTTTGATTGTAGAATTAAGCTAGGGCTTCGCCAGCAATAGGCAGCAAGATGGGTGCACAACTGCTTGAGCCTTGAGGCTTCACAAAGCTCCCAGACTGATAGCTGCCAGCACCTGTCCCTTTCACCATGTTCCGAATGCAGGGATTTGAGGGCCAAGAGGTTCCGGCTTGCGGTCTACGACTGGAGTCCGGAATCGCGTATGGGTTTTTCTCTGAGCCCCCACCGTAAAAGCAGTCCCAAAGCCCTCAGACTGGATTGCGAAGAATCCAAAATGCCTTGCCAGAAGCTTGAGCCTGCTTCGCCAGCTCAAGGTGAGGTGCCGTACCTGCACTCGTAGAGGGGGCAGCATTCTCAAAGCGCCCCTGTCAGACTCCAGATATGTTCGGGGTAGTATACCTCATCTGGTTAATGTAATTCTATTTTGCACTCACTATCAGATTCTTCTCAGGACTCGCTCCCCAAACATGCGCCCACGAATGCATCGAAATTCTGGGCCCTGAGATCTTCATGTGGTGTTTCTCAAGCTATCGGTTCCCTTAAAGGCTTTTAATTCGGTGGACGATTGGAGCCTCGACTTTGGATTCTTTTGGGAGGGTTTGAGAAGCCTCCCTGCACTCCTGCGCTCAAGGCAGGAAAGATCTGCCCCTTCAATTGCGGCGCCCCCTGGCCCTAAACCGGTTTAAGGTTTATGCGGTTTTAGGATTTGGCCTGTGGGTGTTTGTGCTTTTGAGGTTTGCATTGTTTTATTTTTTTTAGAATTGGGCCAGGGTGTAAGGTTTAGGCTGCCATAGCCTGTTGGTGAGTTTTTGGTTGTTGGTGTCGGAGTTCAGAGTATTGGTGAACTCGACTGGATATTCGTGTGCAATTACGAAACTACCTCATATGCAGTGCTAGCAAGACCGAGACATATACGTAGTTCTGGCAATAGTTTGTTTCCGCAGCATGGCGATCCCCTGAACTCACAGATTTTGAGTACCGGGCAGCAAGGGCTCTGCGACCCTGAGCCACCAACACAGCCTGCAACCCGAAGCCGAAAATCCTAAAACAGCCTGAAGCCTATGGTAAACCTCAGACCCCTAAAACCCTCAATGGCAAGCTCCAACAAAGGACCTACAGTGATACTGACTGGCGGCCGAACAAGACGAAGACTTTGTGGCTTGTCTCGCATGTTGTGCTGAGAATTAGAGATTTCGTGATCTCATGAAGACCTTGAATGTAAGGTTCATTTTTGTGATTGTGGAATGTAGGATATTACTGTAGGTTGACCACAAGTAAATCAATGGCAAGCCCTGAGCACTTTGCCTAGAATTCCTTGCCCGATCCAGGAAGTCCCAAACACTCCAGCCCAGCCCTATAGTGTAAACTTATAGCCCAGCCAGACTCAACATCAACGCTCCGCAAACTGCACTCAACAACTGACTAGACCCAGGCGATTGGTGGACGCACCCCGGCATCTCATAGCGTGGGGGAACTTATCAGGTTTTTCCATGTAAATTAATTACTTACTGCAAGAATGATGCAAATTACCATGTGATAGAGTTTTTGACAACGACGCGCCTCCTTCCCAGACAAGTATGCGTCAAGTACAGCACTTAACCCTTGGAATCCTGAAGGCCCCCCCAGCCCTCACAACCACGCACATCTAGCCTTAGCTGGACCTAATCAACGAGCCGATGATAGGTCTGATAGGTGATGCGTGGCACCCAAATTGCAAATTGATGCTCGGCAGGTTTCTCGGTCTGTGTTGCAATCTGTAGGCTTATGCTTTCCTGTTGCAGTGCCTAAGCCCAAACCTCAGCTTTCCATCCCAGGCCCAGGCCCCATGTCCAGACATATCCACAACCTGAAGCACGGAGTTCCAATCATGGGATGCCTCCTCAAACCCTAAACCGTGTAGGGAAGCTCGAATCTAAGGCTTTTCTGCCGACGCCTCAGCCTTCGATTCCAACCTTTTGGGCTTTTGGCTTGCAGCTTGCCAGGTCCCAACCTGACAGGGGAGATAGAGCTCCATGTCCCACACATATAACCTCCATCGCAGGAGACATACACGGAGTAACGGAGTAATTGCGGAACTAGAAGCTCTGCTTCTGTACAACTGCGTACAACTGCTCGTCCTAATCCATGGGTTGGAACAGCAGCATAGGCATTCCAAATTCAACGTTACCTTAACTTCAGCTTTTTCTAGGTCCGCGTCTGGGAGTGTTGTGATCGGTGTATTGATAGCAGGCTGGAGTCCTCTTTTGGGCACCTGACAAATGGATAGCACCCGAATAGAATTTTTCTGAGGATTCAGTTGGGCTTCTGGAGCTGGGTTGGGCCTTATGGCCACCACGTCTGCCGATGTGGGGGGGGGGGCACTCGCGGATTGGTGTGTCTAGAGTTCAGGGGCCGGGATCAAGGATCCAGACAATCCAGAGGTTGGCTGTTCGAAAACAGGTGCATGCGAAGACTCAGCACTTGAACCTTTGAACCTGCAGGCCTTAACCAAGCACCTGTGGCTCAAGCCTAAGCAGCATGCCTCACCTGGTTCCAAGTTGACTACAGGATTGAAAGTTGAAATTCCTAAGTGAGCGCTAGAATAACTACTGCACGAGTTTGAGGCATGTAAAGTTGTGAAGTGCCGTACTGTTTTCTTGGCTCAGGTCTATGTCCCTGCACCTGGAAACCATCGCCTGTGAAGCCCTCACTTGCGTAAGCCCCGTAACACCCTTGAGGATTCTGTGATTGCAAGTTGCACTTGACGAGTCTGAAAATCAAAAAACTTACATTGTTTTCAATGCAATTTGCGGCGGCTTTGTGTGTGACAGTTCGCTGAAGCTGCCAAGATCCTCCACCCCAAGCACCTGAAAATCTTAAACCTAGAATCTGTGGTTCTCAGGGCCCGGGAGTCGACAAGCGAGCAGCACCTCCGCAGCACGTAGAGTCTTTCCTAAACGGAATGCAAGGTCTAGGGATGACAGATGGTTGTTCCATATCCTGGATCGCTGATGCATGGCTTCTCTGCTCGCAGCAACAGCCTTCGAGTAAATTTCCCACTTGAAAGAACTGGTTTTTCAATTGATAGGTGGGTCCTTCAGAATGGAGATGGAGTTCGTGACCCCTATAGCCGGTTGAGAGGTCTGACTTCTTACCTAGAACTCCAGGCTTTTGACCCCAAGCAGCATCCATGCAAGCTCATCATCCCTATGAAGCCCTGCAGAAACCCAGACTGAGCAAACAGGTTCAGATTTACCTCAAGCGCCTGTCCCGCCGGAAAAAAACATATGCACTCGTAGAGACCTTCCAGCCTTTTCTGCGAACACTCCGCCCTGCAGCCTTTAATGTTAACTCAAGCCAAAACCTAAACCCCGCGACGCAACCCTTATCAACCCGGAGTCGTAAACCCCCTCACCCTCTCAACCCCACTTTGAACTGCAGACAACTTCATAACCTGGGCCTTACAACAAACCCCCAAAACCGAAGCTCCATGAACTCCGAACCATGCTCGATGAACCTCAACGGGCTGTAGGTGGGGCATGCAGCTGTTGCCTACGGCATGGACAGGCAAGGACGGCCGAATCCCAGGCCTGGGCCGCCACTCTTCCATGGTGCTTCAAGGGCTTGTGGTGTATGATTCAGGGTTGAGGGTGCGCGGCTTAAATTTCAAAGGCCTCGGCTAAAGGGCTGATGTAGAAGATTGGATCGGGGCTGCGAGCAGTTTCGTGGTTTTTGTGAGTTTGGCTGAGGCTTTTCAATAAATGACGTGTGCTTTTGGACGTTGTGATACTTTGGGGCTTTGATGTATTGGCCGGCTTGTCCTTCTATAGGACCTGGGTGTCTAGGCTTGCTGGAGTCTCTGCTTCCAAACGACGTTATCGTGATATGGCGGGATTGGGGAGGTGGCAGCAGCGGAGGCACTGAGCGAGAGGTTTAGAGGATGCATGGGCTTTGTAAGGGACGTGGAGCAAGGTTTAGTGTGCTTGCCTTAGGCCTGAGGGTTGAGTTCAAGGCAAGACTCAGGGGTTGCATGAGTGGGGCCATACGAGGATCTTCGGTCTCAGAGAATTGACGTTGCTGACAGCTGAGGACCATACAAACTCAATTTGTTCAATCAGGAAGTGCGAGAAGCAACCTTCCCTTTACAGAGTTGATGCACGGAGTTGCGCTTGCGCGCTCAGGGTGCAGTGGTTCCAGGATGACTATAGTGCTTCAGTAAGCAGGAAAGATAATCAAGCCTGTGCTGATGAACACGTCCCTCCCATCAGGACTGTCCTGCGCACTTGAAAATCTTTGCCTTCAGAAGTCTTAGCAAATAAAGCCGGCATCGTTAGTCTTGAAAGTGCCCGAACAACGTTCAGGAGGGATGCAGCCTAGGTACAATCAAACAGCCCTACACAAGAACGGCGTTGGAAGGTTTTACATGTCTGATACGGCTCCTACAAAAGCCTTCCAAAGCACAAGCCTAGAGATCATCAGGTGATCAATCCAAGGTCAAGATCTGAACCCCAACCCTCGAGATTTTGGCTTCCCTACAGCACAAAGCGGGAAAGCCGTCATTTCAGGAGGCCACCCTTTGAAACTTTAGCGTCTTGCATGGTACCATCCCGGCCTTCCCCATGGGGAGCTCCACTCGAACTGTAAGCCTCAGATCCCAAAACAGTCCCGGCAGTGACTTGAAAAGGTATAGGTGACGGTTCATGCTAGAGGGGCTGAGTATCACGGAGTGTGCTATGCTTTTCCTCAACAAGTCGAGCTACTTGTCCTTGACCCCGGGAGCCCCACAGATGCCAGGGATGTACATCGAGCTCCCCGGTGTTGGATTATGCAGTGATCAAAAGGTCCTCTTTCGAGCTCGTCGTCATTCGAAGTTTCAGCTTTGGCCGATTTCTTGTAGTTGTTGATTACTTTGTCATGGCTTACTGCTAAGGGTTGGAGGGTTTCTTGGGGTTCAGCGTGCGGGGCGCATGCAGTGAGGCCAGAAGAGAGAATGTCACTCCACATGCTTTAGCATAGTAGCAGCCGTCGTCTAGCTCCATGTTTTTCCGTGCTTCAAGCTGTAATGCAAGTTGTCCTCTGAGTCATTTGTGGTTCAGCGTTTGAAGTCACAACAAACCAAAAGCTGGAAATCTTTCAGAATCCCTGCAATCATGTTGTTTTCGTAAGTTCTTAGAGAAGCGACCACTCAAAGTCTGAGCTGTGTACCCCTGATGAATGGCTCCAAGACCCCAACAAAGCCTACAGACCGGACCTCTCATACCTGGCTTAGAATCTTGGAAAACGTCTCATACAGGCGTGGTGTACTTGTCCTCATATTGTGGGCTTCTGTGTGTCCCACCAATGCTCCATAAGGAGCCCCCAACCCAACACAACCCAACGGGATTTAAGATTTATTTTGGAGATCAGGGAATGCAGTTGCGCATTCCTAGTCCCTTATCGTCATAGGATGCTTGATTCAGCTCTGGGAGTGGGTTGTTCTGGGTTTGCCTTTCGGGTGACCTACAGTATGCAGTAAATGACACTGCGATCCAAACAAATTCATGCCTGTTGCTAACTGCTCACCCAGTTCCATCAAACCGGGCTCGGTCATGGACGTCTACAACCAGGCGGATTCGGCTCGTAGTACTGAAAGTGGTTGTAACAACCGCTGGTAGAGACCACTCCCTTTTGGGGGTACACTCATTCCTACTTCGCTGAGTAGGACCAGTTTTGCTAAGAATGTCTAGGGTTTGTCTGAGAACTAGACTGGGTCACGCCAGAATATTGATTTTGTGGGGACCATCCTCTTTTGCAGGCTGTTTGGGGGCACCACCCTGTACCTTAAGAACCCCAAATCCAAACCTGCAAGCAGAACGTCGCAGCGAACGCGAACGTTCTTGGCAGGCCCGAGCTGAATCTTGGCAAGCTTTAGGCTACTAGGAATGTTTTTTGTGGGTTCCATTTCAGGGTCTGGCTTTAACAGGTCCAGGTTTTCTTTAGTTAATCTTCTTAGAGAACCCGTTTTAACAAACGGGTCCGCAGAAAATCATTTGAAACATCTTTGCTCTTCTAGTTCTACAGGGTTCTCGTTGAAGTTCTTATTCAGAGGGCAACATATGACATGCAACTACAAGGTGCACAATTCTTGAAGGTATTTGAAGGTATCCCTGAGAACTGTTCTTGAGTGATGCTTTGATGGGCAGAAATCGCTTACGCCGTACGCGCCTAGAGCAGCCCCCAGGCCTGAAGCTGCCACGCCTTATTGTAATGCGACACCCAGTAAAGGATTGAATGACTGCAAAGCCGCCTTCTGTCCCCCATCACCTGAAAAAATACAAGGCCCAGAATGAGCACGTTGCTTTTCCAACAGCCTGAGAACAAGGAAAGAGAAGCTCGGAAAAGCAACGGCTCTTCAGCTTGCCCTCAAGCATGCAAGATTCGTTTCCTCAAGGACCCCTTAGATCTGGTTCGTCCCGAATACTCATTGTTTCTGGTGTGTGCCGTGTACCTCGGCGGACCATCAAGGTTGAGCGAAAACTCCTAAAGGCCCAATGACCGACGATGAAATGTCTGGGCATGACGCGCTGTATTTTACTCCTTTTTCCCTGCAAGTGCTGCCGCACATCCGAGGCTTGAATTCCAGCTGCGGTAGCTCGGATCACATAGCCAAACATTGAAACGGTCTCGGAGTTCGGGATCAGAAAGCAGCTTTTTCTGTCTCATGTTCGGGCTCCAGCTTTTGAAGCGTGAGCAAGGGCAAAATCTCAAATCCAGGTTGATTTGTCACGAGTAGGCAGCTGCTCCTCAGCAACAAACACGCAGTACTTGGTGGTGTCAACCTTGTTTCCTTGGATACAATCTCAGAGCACAGGTTATGGTACCCAGCAAGGAGGTCGGGGGTGATTGAGCTCCTTTGGCGTGAGCCCTATGGAATTGACCTGGCCCATTCAACTTTGTTCAGACCTGGCCTGGCATTTGTGCCTTCCAAACACTCAAAGCTGTGTTACACAGACGCTGAGGAAACACGATGAGCTACTCACGATACAAGGCAGCCCGGCAGCAATCGTATAGGAGTTGATCCAATTTTCGCATCTTGCCCCAAATCCGCACTCAATCCTAAACACCCCTTAGCCTACCACATCCTAAAGCCAACGCTGCAACACCAACACTTATTAGGAACAGCTACCGCGTTTGTGCTGTTGTTGTATCTATTCTGCTTATTTACGGCGTATATAACTCCAACATCTCAAACTTCTACGACTCTTAAAACTTCAACACCTCGAGGTGAGCTCTACCATGCTGCGGAGAAGGAGCGGCACATGAATTTCCTCAGAAGTGCCACCCAGGCGGCGGCGACAGCACACCACTGCTTTCAAGGACTGGTAGAGAGAAGCCTCATTTGAACAACTAAGCCGTTATAATCGTGTTTGCTTATGGTGTCTATAGGCCAGGTGCGCCACCCCAAAAAGGAGCCCAACTCATACTTACTTATGTACCTCAAGGTAGGAGTTTCGGGGGCTTCGGTCTATGGCTGGAGTTGTGGGTGTGCAGGATTGAGTGGCTATTTCCGTGACTAGGAAGTGACCAAGACAAGCCTCATGTTGAGACTCTTCCTTGTGATAGATGATTTCGACATGTTGTCTAGGTTGATTAGAACTTGTGCGATTCGACGTAGTTTTCATGGGCTTGACACCCTCAAAAAGGGATGCAGGGATGTTCTGAGACATGCCGGCTTCCTTTGCAAAGCACAAGGCCCGCGGGATCGTGTAGGATTTGGCGGATGGACAGAGGCTGCCTATGCAAGCCCTGGCGTTTAGATAATGTTTCCTGGATAGATGATGACAGTTTTGTGGTTGCACGCAAGTAGCGATTGCAACCTTGCCGGTGTTTCTACTCGGACAGTGGGGACACATTGTGAGGGACATGCAAGTCAGGTACGCGGTGCTGGATGTTGGGGTTGTAATGTAGCACCCTGTTGTCGCATGACCCTTACTTGCCCTCTCCGCCCATTATCCCGGTGCGCTATGGCTTCTACTGGTGCTACGCATTTATCAAATTGCATTGAAGCAGGGGCTCTGTAGGTGAGCGCCATGTGGGGAGAAAGGTTTTCGGACATAGTGGTAAAATCTGTCGCAGAATTCTGCCATAACCAGGACAGCTCCAAAGGCTTTAATGGCCATCGCTCATGCTGTCGCGACTCAACGCTCAAATGTCCTTTCCAACCGCCAGGTCTTACTGGTTTTTCTCCGTCCAAGCCAAGAGGACCGGTCTTCTCAGATCGAACAGTTGACGGATGATGCGTGGCTAGAGTGACTCTAGAGGGAGTTTTAAAGACACCCCCGAAGACTGTGCATGACACTCACGATGCCAGGCCCGCTCTGCATTCCACTTCCCTTTCTGGGATCGACACTTGCTTGTCTCAGGTAAACCACTTGGTGCTACCACGTACAAGTTTCGAAACATGCAACGTACATGTTGACATCCCAATGCTCTCATCACAGGAGGTACAGACGGGCGTAGCGGTTGGAATGTCGGCTTCCATTTCAGACTGTAAAGCAGATACTGAGGAGTGGCGTGCATTTAGCACTGGGTTTCGGATCATGAATGCAGCCAGCTTGCGGATGATTCTGACCAATTTTCCAGTCTCAAGTGAACTCGCAGCGTCATTAGATGTTTTCTTATACTTATTCAAGTGGGTGCCCAGCCCAGCTCTGTCGAAAGAAGTCTCAGATCGTAGGCACTCCCGAGGAGCAGCAACAATTTGAGATCTTGGTAGGATCTGCTTAGCAAGTTGTCTTGGAACTTGGCAGATGTAGGGCTTGTCATGCCCGGCTTAGATTCCATAAAGCACCGCCTGAGATATTGGCGAGTTTGGGAAGCAGCTGTGTTGGCAGGAGGTACAGGCTGGTAGCGTTCCAGCCCAGTCGCAGGCATTTTGGATTCACCACACCGTCTCAGCCTTGCCTATTCAAGACTAAAAATTGGAACTCCCACGCCACATGTCCGAGTCAGACATTGACAAAGGGCTAGGCATCTATCCAGCTATAAGAACATTTTTGAGATCGTCAGAGGAAGGTGCTTCCGTTTGGAGATCTGTTGTCTTGCATCACCTGTATGGGGTGGGAAGTGAATGGAGAGAAGACCACGCGTTCTCGTCGGTGCGTAGGGGCTGGTCTAGTTTGATAGTGTAGATCGACGCATTAAACTGTCGTGAAGTGACTAAAGCTGACAGCCGCAAGCTTCCAATGCCCAACCACCCGCCCCAACAATTCAAGCTGTGTAGTACACCTACAGGAGCTTGCCGACATCCTTGAACATCTGAGAAAGAGACCTGTCGTCTCGAAGCCCTGAGAACCAAGTAAAAGGCTCTCCTGATGAGGTCAGCTTCAGAAGGGGCAGCCTGCGTGTGATTGCATTCTAGACAAAAAGGCCAGCGGCGCAAGCAGGCCTTTTGCGAGCTAGACTTCCCGCAGGCGCAGACACAAAAAGAAGCAAACGTCCTGTGGCTCACTTGGGTGAAATTAGGTTATGCTAAACAGGACTCTTGGAACGCCACTCAGTATATAGAGTTCCGTGACAGGGCCAGAATTATGCAGTTCGTTGCAGGGTAGCTGTCTTCCAGTCAAGCTCTGAGCATCTTCTTGGCAGGTACCTCGAAATACCTCGTATGTTGGGATGCCAATGAAGAACGCGACTGTCATTTCTGAAGCCCATACCTTTCTTGGCAACATCTCATGAATGCTTGGCTCGTACACTCTGAGCACGTCCTAAAATGACAAAGATCCCTGCCCAACAATTTTAGCTATGTACTTTGTGTGCATGAGGGACGAGACGTTTTCAAAGATTTGAGAAACCCAAGCGCTCATCCCTGACTTTTCGCATCGGTCATGAACTGATAGCCAGGTGAGCCTCTGCTGTATCTGGCAGTCGAGGCAGTTTCTGGGCTTTATCGTCCGGAGGAAGCCTTCTCAAACAGTTCTTGTGTTTATGCTTGGGAGTGGCCTGATTTTCTCTGCACAGCTGGACGCCCTGAAAGAAAATACACAACAAAAGGGCAGGGCATCCTGCAGTCCTACAGTTTCCCTGGTGGTCTATCAAAGGGTTTATGGCTGGCAATGCGCACTCGGCGCCGCAAGCCCTACACAGGTTGCTAGAGCAAAGTCTGTCTGTGAGTTTGGCTGGTTAGCGGGGTGAGGATGTGTTCAGGCTGTGGTCGAGGCCTCAAGCCAACCCCAAAGCCACGACCCCTCTGACCACATACGCTCCCGGAGTACTCAACCCCAAGTTTGGTTGAGAAAAGCCAAAGCTCCTTAAAGTCTATCTGCTAGTCTCACTAGACTTGCTCATGCAGTTCTTTTGCTTTGTGAATACCGCGCATTTACATCAGTTGGTCTGGGCATGCTTTTCGCGCAGGAAGTTGCTTTCTTCGTGATAACGATCCTGGTCGACATGGCCATGCACAGGCACGGCTTGAGAATGGTAAGGGATGATAAAGTATTACATAGCACCTCACCCATACAGAATGACATTACGACTGACGAAGCTTTTTTCAATACATCTTACTGACGCTGATCTGGCTTAGCTAGGCTAAAGCGTGGCAAGAAGCACCCGGTCCTGCAATCTGCCCGCATTGAGACTTCAGGTGCTCCACCCCGACATTCCTACAAATCAGCTCTTTCAGCACAATCCTGAGCTCTTTGGTAGGATGATCTCCAGTGCTAAGATGTGTCAAGCTCCTACAAACCCAAATCCTGTCTCAGAATTGGAGAGTAGCTCGGATGTTGAAACTGGCCGCAATAAGAAGCACAGAAGTGCTCCCACTCCAATGAGTCTTCACCTGAAAAACGCCTCACCGTTCAGCACAGCACGGGGCCTTAAGTCTAATCAACAAGCCTCCATCAATTTTGAGAAATCCTCGAGCAAAAGAAGCTTTATGAGCAGAACGCTGACTCGGCTTGACGAAACAAACCACTGAGTGGTTCCCAGACTCGCGTTAGCACCTCAAGGGTGTCCACTGTGAGATTCAATTTTTCAGCACGCCTCTGGATGCTGGAAGGAGTGTCAGAACCATTTCTGTCTAAGGTAATCTTGGCTCCGCATTAATCCTCCCCTCAATTGATCCATCCCCATTTCGGGGGATGCCCAAAATGTAGGTTTGGAAATTTATATACAATCAGGGAATCTAAGTAAACACAGTGTCCCTACCATGCTGTTCCTATTTTCGGGTAGGTGGTTAAAATTATGTTCCGGCAGCAGGGCTTTTTGAGTGTGAGTCCGAGTCTCTAACGGGAAGGCACCACCATTATTTGCTGCGAAGAAGCATCGGATCCGGATGCCTTCGTTCCTCTCTTATTCCTTGGCATCGCCCTACCGGCATTCTGACCGATGCGCCCGTGCACTCAAAGCTGCACAGGCTTGTGAAAACTCCGTGAGTAACTCCGGACGGCGGCGGTATTTGACAGCATTGGTATCCCAAAGCCAACTGCAATCATTGGAGGTATCTCCAGGCCAAGCCTTGTGCAGATTGTGCACGAAAGCCAGTAGATAATCTCTTGTTGTTTTGGAAGAGCCAAAATGCCATGCCATCAAGCAGCCCTGAGCCGTAATCCCCAACCAGGAAGGTTTGTTCCCCCGACAAGGCTTGTAGGCCCTTGACCCCGAAACCTACAGCCCCGAGTCCTGACGTCGGTAATCCTTCAAGCCGGCAGCCCGCGCTTCGAGCGATTCTTCGACGCGGCTGCTCAGCGGCGAGTGCTCGGACGATGGGCTGCTTGGACCAGCCGTTCAGCTCCTTTCTCACTTCCCGGCTTTCAAGGGGCTTTTAGGCAATGCGTAAGTAGTGATTACAGGAATGGTAGGACGAATAAGGCGTCTGGTTTTGTGTTGGACTTAGGTTGGCAAAATTCGAAGTGGATGTTGAGACTACTTAGGGAATGCTCATGCTTAACGGTTCCTGAGTTTTGTCAAATTTGTCAGGACGCCACCAACTGGGCGATTCGGATGCATGGTTGACATGTCGAGAATATCATGTGATAGGGAGTTATGCAGCGGGGAATATCTACCAAAACATCGGAATTTTCTCTAGTTTCCTAAATTTGGGGTCCTGGTTAGTGCTCTCCGCATGCACATTGTACTGCCTTGCGGCAGAGGCAAAGCTGATCTTTCACATGGTACCTGACTGCTAGCCAAGTGGGGAGACCAGATCCGGTCACCGCGGCTTCCTTCATCCTCAACGCCCCCCATTTCGAGGTGCAACACGTTGACTAAGGTATCTCTTCAAATTTCAAGTTCCGAAAGATATGAACATCTCGTCTTTCTGCTCTTGAGGGATTTGTATTCAAGGCCCCACTAGAGGTTTTGCACGGGTCTGCAGGGTTTGGAGGCCTTGATGGAGCGTGCTTCAGGTCTAGACTTGCAATTTTGGGGTCGGAACAGGGCTTGGAGCAACGTCATAGCCATATGGTTCTGGCTGTAGGCTCACGCTTTTACAAGTGTGGGTCAACTGAGCCAATTGTCATATATTTGCCAGAAGAGAGCTGGCACTGCTCTCCTTGCGCTGGTCTCAGATATCGTCTCCACTTCCCCTCATTTCCCTCGCACGATACAACATCTTCTTATAACATCTTCTTGTCTTGTGTCCGTAGAAATATGTATTTGCGTCGACCTTCAAAGCTGGAAAACATGAACACTCGACCATACAAGCTCTGCGCACCTTGTGAAGATGGCTGAAGCCTTAAGATTTCCAGACTACAAGTTCCGACTGAGCTTTTTAAGCCTGGCAAAAAGTGAGTCCAGCCTCCCAGAAGGCCTTGCTAAAACAAAACACACACAAGCCCCAAGCACTTAATGCTAAACCCTACTTCAAGATCCATGCGCTGTTTCGGCCCGGCGACAACCCAAGGCCTCGACAACTGCCACATGTGCCCGATCCTTCCCAAGGCTCGACGAGGCGCTGAGGATGAGGCCAGGCAGGCGCCGCTCATCGATGGCACCGCAGCTGAAGGCAGCTGGAGGGTTTAAGGATGCGCCTTCTGTAAAGGGCTTGGTGCTAGAGTTGGAAATCCTGGTGACGCCACTGGCAAGCACTGCGGCCGACGCTGCCATTGCGGATCGCCAGCAGTACTACATAGTGCACTTGCTTCTTATGTTTGGGGTTGATGTTTGAAGCAATTATGCAGTCTTATTGTTGAGATATGATTGGCATTGGGTCGAGATTCAGAGATTGGGGCCGATGAAGGGATTGTTCCTGGTTGGACATGATTTTCGGGAGTCTGTGTTTCGGGGCCTTACTGCTTTGGGCTAGAAGAGTTGCTGTTATTCGGGTAGCTTTGACGTTTCCGATGCTCAGAGTTGTCGTGTCATGCAACCCGTATGACTCCTTATTGCCTGTGGACTTGCGTAATGATAGCAGCTACAGTGGCAGGCACCCGTGTCTCAAATTGTCCCTTACGCCCGAACCTTGATCCCAAAACATTGCTGGAGTCCGCACAGGCAGCGGCGATGATTCTGTGTGGGCGGAGAGGGAACGAGTGGCGATGGTCGCAAAGGAGGCAGATCGGGGAGGGGCCGCGACTGCCCGCCCGTCTCTGTCCACCCGTCCGTCCGTCCGTCCGCCCGCCGGACATCGAAAAATGCTCTTAAGTTTCAGCGTGACTTTTTGGATGTCCGTTGCTCATATCCCTAGGACGAGCAGGGGATGTTTGGGGCTCATGATGCAAGATTTTGCAATTAGCATTGGGTCTGGGCTGATGGGCTTTTAGGGTGGGTTGGTGGGACTTGGGGTTTGGATTTAAGCTTTGTATCAAGTTTCTATGAGGTTTCAGGAAAGGTGTGTGGTGTTGTTCCTGATTGAGGGCTTTGGTGGGGGACAGTCTATGCTAAAACGGATGTTTAGGGCTCCGGATAACCTCGGCTAAACTTGCAACCGGTGTCAGCGTTTATAGTTTATAGTTACCACCGATTGTCCTTGCCCAAGGGTTCCAGGATTGCCATGAGGTTCAGCAGCGGTTTGGGATGAGCCTCTCAGTGCTTCTAAAGCGATCGTATATCCTGCAGCTCAGCACCCCAAGCCAGTAAAGCCGTATACAGCATACCCGTGGAGCGTTGCACTGCAATTCACTTGAAAATGTCGCCTCAAATCAGAATACGGCGCAACGTGAACGCGGCCGCGTGACGGGAACCTTCTGAGAGAGTCCCTTAAAATCCCAAAATAGATTAGGGATATGTGGCCCAATTGCACAAGCTTTTGGCGAGAGATGGTAGGCTACAATGCTGGTAGGCATTCCAAGAGGAGCCATGCCACGCAGTACCAGTGGCAGAAATTACATCTAAAAGTTTAAATCCTAAATCGCTAAAGCGAAAGCCGTGAGCTGAACCATGCATGGTACGTTTTCAAGAACCCAGCTACTGCTTGCTTGTGTTGTTTCACTGGTATCTGAGTTGCTCAAGTCCAAAAAGTGCTGATAAGAGACTGCTCCAATACTGATGGCAAATCTAGCATTGACATTTACCTGAGGATCCGTTAGCTGCATTGTACAAGGACAACAGCATTCCTGATTCCTTAAAAGCATTTACTTGGGATGGTCTCAGAAGCCCGTCTTGCCACCCAATCCATATGTAACTTTGATTTTGAGGGCACCCCGCCGCTGGCAGGATCTGGCGCTGCATGTGTGGGGGCTCGAAAAGGCCTGAAGAGCCCGGAGTTTTTGACGAATGTTCGCATGTTTCCTATCTTCTAAGGCCGTAGAGAGGTTGTGGAATATGATTTATGTATGGATCTCATGGGGGTTAGGGAAGAGCAGGGTCAGGGGTTGGGGTTACGGTGCAAAGTTTGACCAGCCTTGCAACAGGCTTGCTATCAATGTCACTGTTTTTCGAACCCAAACGCGAACGTATAGGAGTCTGGGGCAGTAAGCGCAAGTTTCCCAGCTCACGTGAGATGTCTTCCATCAACAGTCAGGTCTCCTCCTTGGGGCGTGTCTCAAGCCAAGCTTCCCTTCTTTGGAACCAAGGCACTCTGGCAACCTTTCAACAGGCAGCCAAGAAGTTGAGACATCCCCAGAGCAAGCTTTGGCAGATTTTCAGACCTTCGGTGTTCCGTTTCCTCTGCAGGTTTGCAGGCTGTCTTGTACCAGTAGTCAGGTTCGTTTCAGACTTTCCTACTCATGTGCTGCCTGCCTGATTGCAGCCTTCACAGTCAATATCTCTCGCGCCGGACTGCAATGGAATCATAAGAGCTTGCAACTCAAAAAGTTTAGACTGTGAGACTCCAAGGAGCACGGTTGGGGGCGGATGCAGCCTGCTTTTGGCCTCTGCTTCAGTCCTCTCTGCATTCCGGACTCCGCTACAGTCAGAACCCTCTGGGCCTTATGCTGCCTGGGTCTTAAAACCAGCAACCAGGAAATCCTTGAACCTCAACTCACCATACCTCAATCCTGAATCTCATGCCGCAGGTCTATCGCCGATGGCTCTGCAACCGCCAGGCCCCGAAGCGTGCAGTTCGAGGCGCTGATTTAACCCTACACCCTGCCAGACAAGTTCCATAGGGTTTGGAGTTTGGGCTTTGGTTTTGGTGGCTTGAGTCGAGAATTTTGGCACAAATGCTCAGGGTTTGGCGCCCTGCGCTTCTGAAAGCTGATTTCCAATGCCCCCTGAATCACACCAACAATCATCACTGGATTTGATTCTTACTAGGATCTGAGGTATCATCTTGTCATGGATGCAAGGGTGTCAGTGTGGTGTGCACAGGCTACACCATGTGAGCAAGTGTGCCTCAATCCTAAATTATACTTTATGTGCAAGGCAGACGAATCTTCTCTCCTGGACATGCTCTTATGTTTGATTCTTCATGTGGCTTAGGAGACAGATGTAGCAGCATCGTTCCCAACAAAGTACCAGGAAGTTGCCCTTCTGTGCATCCTTGCCCTCCTTGCTGTTCGGGATTTTCAGATATTTGTGACTGAATGCTCCGTAAGCGCACTGCAGACCCTGCTACGGGCTACTTGCAGTGCTGTCCTGGTAGCAGTTGGGTCTGGGGACTTTTTTTAGGGTTTGCCTTCCGAGGAACCAGCTGAGAAATGCAGATTTGACAAACGTTTTGAAGTTGTGGAATGTCCTCATGGCTGCTTGGAGACATTCCTTACGTTTATTTTCAAGACAAGCGCTACCACATCTCATCATCGATCGACTTTCAGTCTGCCTCTGACCAGCAGGTCCCGTGGTGGCTTGTGGGCATTGATCGCGCGTTCTATCAGGGGGCTCAAGTTCTCCGCGTTGTCGCCACGTCTTGTGCTCCCTTAAGACACAGTGTTTGGCATGCCAGATGCAGAACGCCTGTGTCGAGGGTTCACCACATGGACAGGATATGAGCTGACAGGGACACGGATCTTAGGACTTTGAGTAAGAGCACCATGGTAGCTACGGTTGCTTGATTCTTCGTAGAGTCCCAAAGCCCACGCTTGTAGGTGATCAAAACTCTGAGGCATTCCTTCTTCAGCGTCTCAGTGCTTGAGAGTGAAAGAGCTGTCAAGCAACAAATCTAGGGTTTTCTAGGGGCTTCAGGGACCAGGCCAGCATTCCGTTCTGATGTCGGCCTCGTCGACTGCAAGCATCACCGCGCGCCAAAGCTCGGACCTCGAAAAACGCATGCGCCGGCACTCATAACAGGACGAGTACTGGCACTAGTCTAGTACTGGGAGGAGTATTAGAAAACGTTGTAGCACCGGCCGAGGTAGTAGTGTAGCAGTGGTGGCAGTGGCAGTGTAGTAGCAGCAGTAGCAGGAGCAGTGGCAGTGGCAGCCGCAGCAGGATCATCTAGAAAAGATTAGAAAAGTAATCCGTTGAAACCTGTTACGAATTTGGAACAGTCTCCGGGAAGTCTGTAGAACCTATGCTGCCTTTGACGCTTGAACCCAATCGCTCATGCAACAGCTACGTTGCTTTATCCTGTAAAGAAAAGTTAGCTACCACGGACATCAAGCTTGTGTTCAGGTAGGGTGGGGAGGGGCGAATCAAGGAAAGCCCGAGGTCAGTGCTGTTTTTGAAGTGGTCCAGCCTCATTTACGGATCTTGCGCTTGTTCTGAGATGGATGCCTAGCCAAAGGGTCTCATACATGTAGGCGTGCCACATGACAAGACATTGGTATGATATGATGAGTGCTGCGTTGCTGGGCGCTGCCTGCCCCGGCCCAGAACCTCACAGCTCCTAACCCATGCTGAGCGCGTTCATTCTTGTGTGTTGTGCTGTAGAAGGCGACTGAAAATCCTCCATCCTCTTCTCAGAGCATCCCTCCGCACTCAAGTAGACGTCCCCTTCCCCTCTGACGGTTTGAGGTAGCGCAGCACGCCGCCAGTCCAAGCGGCATTCGTGCCATGACAGCAAAAAACGAAATGACTGCAGTAAGCATGATGATAGCCGATTCCTGCATTCTGCCTCGATGAGTTGAAAGAAGCTTTGTAAGGCAAGAGAAGGTAGTTAGGCTCTGTTAGGCTCTGCAATGACAACAGTTCAGAGTTTGTGCGCAATGTGGAGGGGGAAAAACAAGCGGCGGTTGTTAACATTGTAGACACGCTGGAGGGGCTCTTGGGGTGCTTTGTCAACGGGCCTTAGTCCCGTGATGCGCATCCTGAACAGATCAGTGGCTTGGTATGTTGTGGTAAGGGCATTTACCATTTAGCAGGTCAGTGTGTTTCACGTAAACTTTGCACCTGGAAACTTAATCCATCAACCCTCTGATAATCAAGCCGCTTAACCCTGGAAACCCTACGTCTTGAACTCCAATCCTCAGCCCCATAGGATGCCTGGCACCCTTACCCTTAACCCTGCAGCCGCCCAAGGCTCTCCGAAGAAGGAAGGCTGGGGTTCATGATCAAAGTCTTGTTTTTGGTGTTTGGGATTCGGTGAGTCAGCGTTTAGAGCAAGGAAAGGGAATGAATTGGATTGAGGGTCCATATTCAGAGCTGCGGAGCGGTTGCATAGGATATAGAAGTATACATACGCGTACACATACATAATTAGTATGCGAGTGCATGTGCATGCAGAGCTTCATGGAGGTTGCCTTGGAGCTTGGTCGGGAACATACAGGGGTATTTTAAACTTGTGGGCCCAGCTGGTGGGATTGACGCCAAGAGACAGTCACCTTTTCAAAAAAAGCCTCGGCCCAATGAATATATTTGCTTCCCCCCCCCTTCCCCCAAAGATCCACTTTTTTTGGTGGCTATAGACGTTATTTGAATCCACAGTATTCAATTTGCTTAGTTCATCTATTTTTCTAGCCTTACTGGAGAAATTAAGTAAATCAAATCATTGAATTCTATGTCACTTGGCTGGCCTCCAGGGTCTATTTAGCTATGTTAAAGAAGTTAAATATGTGACAAAAGCTGAATATATTCAATATTTCATTCAATTTTCTCTAGCCTTTACAGGAGAAAGTGAATGAGATCAATACATTAGATCATTGAACTTTAGGCCCCTTGGCTGGCCCCCCAGGGTCTATTTAACTGAATTGAAGAAACTAAATATAAAGCAAATCATGTAAATTTGATTTATTCAATTTCTCTAGCCTGTGTTAGATGAATCACATTAACCAAATACATTGGAACATTGAATTCTGGGCCCCTGGGCTGGCCTCCAGGGTCTATTTGAATAGGTTAATTAGAGTAACTAGAGTACATAAGCTAAGTAAAGCATCTAGTTGATATAAGTTATCCAAAAGAGCTACTTAAATCAAATAGATTAAATGAATTGAACATGTTAGTTGCCTTTTTCTATCAAAAAAGCTGGCGGAGACGTCCTTGAACGTTACCGCCTCATTGACTGGAATTTGCGCCATTGCTAGTTAGATAACCACAAAAGGCATAGTAGATTTGGATTGGAATGCCTGCGAACAAGCATGAGCTTCAGCGACATCACTGAAGGTACGT